>JAJEKB010017371.1:0-14158 GCA_022393335.1 Macrotrachela quadricornifera | reverse complement strand
GTAATTAAGATGGAGTGGCCACTACTTTTGGTATGACCTAAGTACATACACTTATACAGCTATTTCAAATCGAACTCGCATTGCATTTTCTTTTCGTGAAGATAGTGGTTGTTTTGCACTTGATGATGTTTCTGTACGAAGTATACTAACCCCTAGTATTGAACTAATTGCAAATAATGGTTTTGAAACTGGTAATCTATCATCATGGACTTACTGTAATCCAAACAGTGCATCAAGTGCTGGCGCAGTTAAAAAAAATTCTCAGAGTTTTCTATGTATGGGTTATATATACCAAGCTAAATCTGGAACCTGCTTTTATTATGATGGAGCAGTAGGAAATTGTGATTATTTAATTCAAACATTTCCAACTAATATTGGTACTACATATACTATCTCATATTGGCTATACAATCAAGGTGTTGGTTCAGCTAGCAGTGCTGATGTTATAGTCAGTGTATAGAATTGAGAATACTTTTTTTCTCTAATGTATAAAAATTGTTAAAAATGAAATTTTTTTGTGGACAAATTTTGTATTATAATTTTTCTTAATCTTTAGTTTTAATAAAAGTATCATATGTTTTCATTATTTTTAACTTAGTGTGAAGCGTGAATCAGACGTATCTAAAATTTCTTTTTCGTAAGAAAAAAATATCAGTTAGGGTGAATTAAATAGCATGATGAATCAAGTGTGTGATCATTAAGGTGTTTATCCTCATAGAAATTACTTTCTTTAAAATCTTTCTTTTTAAAATGCAGAAGAAAATATTTATAGTTGTTTATATAATTACAATAGATTATTAACGTAGAAATGAGATCATGCCATAAATGAATTACAAAATATAGATACAACCTTTGATATCATTTATTATATAAGTTTCAATACAATTTTTCTATATATTTCAATCAATATTTGTATTTTCTATTTATATTAGAAATCTTTTATATAATCTGTATTCTTTCACTAAGGTCTTGTAGGATCTACCCTAATAAATGCGTATCTTTGCAGTCGCTCTCATCTTCACTCGAGAGATGTGCGCTGTGTACGTTTCTGTCCTCATCCTCATTGCAAAGCCTTCAAATCTTTTTAACCCTGGCGAAATTTCATCGAAAATTCCATTAGAAATTATGTCAAAGATTTTTCTATGTATTTTGAGTTACTCTGTAATTCATATATGTCATCCAGTGTGATGTTGAAAACATGTGAACAACAAGATATTAATTTTTTTACTGTATATATAGCTTACAGAGATCGATTAAAAGAGATATAAATAAGGTAATTTAGAGAATTTGTATATAAGGTGTTTGATATCCCAAGGAACTATTCTACTGAGAATTTGTCAAATCTTAATCTAACTAATGAAGAAATAGGTCGTCTGAAAACTTGTTTTATAACTTTTCTAGTAAGATTATTTGTTGTGATGCTATGTGTAGCTTTTGAATAATCATTTCATGATGCTTCAAAGATTCAAAAAATATTTATTATTTTCAAGAAATGAGAGAAAAATTCGAATCATTTTTAAAACAAGCAAATTTGACTTTTGTAACTTAAACAATAATCCTTTAAAGTAAATAAAAAGAATTGCAATCGAATACTCTTTCTAAGCAGACGAACGTTGTTGGAGACAAAAAAAACATGAATATATAATAAAAACATCGAAAACTAACAACTGTATTGAGTGAGACTGTTGAAACGAGTCAAATCAGAAACTCATCAAACTTCAATTGACTAGCATTATATTATTCATAAAACGAAAATAACTTAAATATTTAAACTGTTAATTATAATCGGGTTCTGATACTCGATTTCGTATCAATCTTTTTTTGCTGTCAAATCAAATACAAAGGAAATATTTATTTGGTCGTTACTTTAAATTCATTGCATATCCATGCACTACTCTGAGAAACAAATGTAGAGAATCTATATGATTCAACTACTTAGATGTTGTATTGTGTACAAAATTATAAATGAGTGCAGAAATGTTGAGCTTTATGAACATATTAGATTGTATGTACTTTACGATTTTATATGTATTAACATCTTATTGTGCTTTTACAGTTTTTTTTTGCTATTTATTTGACTAGAAGATGCCGTTGACGAAAAGTTTAACGTGTATAAATGCATTTTTATAACATCTTGCCTGCTTGCAAACCTCAGCTTCATAATAATCTAATAATATAAGCGAGCATAATCCTGCATATACATGGATTAAATACTTCAAAATTATTAAATACTCGAGTGATTCCTGTAATATCGAAATTTTTAATCATGACACAAGGCCATTTGAAACAAACGCAATTTAGTGAAAAATCTGTTGAATTCCATCATTTCTAGGACCTTCTCGAAAATACTTTTAGATATTATCAAAAAATATGGCCATGCATTATCTCAAGTAATTGTTTGCAAGCTTTCCGACAAACAATTACATATCATTTCTGAGCTTGTAATTGGAAGAAGCATAAAACTTCAGTTATATAGGATTGTTAATAGGAATGTCAGCGTTCTCGTTCTTGAATATTTCACTCTTAAGGAATAAGAATACATTTCAATATGTGTTTTTGTCTTTCAAATTTTGAGACATCTATTGAGATCTCTGAATTCTATGAAGAACAAACTCAGAACGTGTTTTTCTTCAATACTTATAATGTTCAATTCGTATATCAATTTATTATTTTATTTTTAGTCAAATCTAGTTTAATGACTAATAATTAATACACATTCACACAATCACAAAGAGATTGTATATATGCAAAATTCCCTTATTTAGTGTTTTCTCTTAGAAATAGAAGATTTTTTTATGTTGTTTAATTAGACAATTAAGGATTTTATTTATGTTCCGAAGCTCAGAGAAACTAGAACAGATCTCGCGTCTTTCGTTCCTGGGAACGGAAGCTCTTTTTTTTCTCTATATAATACTCGTATTTATTTGAGAAAACCGATCTAAACATATGAAATTAAGCCAAATCATTTACGCATTCATGTCTTCAAATCTTTCAATATTCGTGTAAGAACACTAAGTATACATATACAATGATTGTATATATGGTCACTATGGTATCAACAAAAGAGAAAAGCAAATATTTATAGGCTGCATGTCGTTGCACTCATACTATATCATATCAGAGAAAAACTGAATGATCTTCAATAGTATATTTCAGATAGTTACAGATTGAACTACATTATATTTCACAAATAATCTACATAGTTTATTAATTAAAAATAGACTAAATAATGATAAAAGAATCAGTTTACATGTCATAGTTATTGTTTACTTCGTGATTTAATGTTCATGTATGTGCACTACGGTAAGTCAAATTTAACAATCACAAAATCATATACTCCTTTGAGAAAACGATCAACATAAATGCTAACAGGCCCATGAACTATGGTAAACCATGGTCGTTGAGCTCGGCGTTTTGGTATGAACGGTAACTTATCATTTTCAACCGTGTTTCCAATTGTGTTTACGAGAGACACACCTAATCCTTTTTTCCCATCGAGAACACTCGATATTCGAATGCGATAACAACCTTTCAACTTTTTTGTTGTCATACATTGCAATAAAATATAGACGTTATCATTGTTAATCTGTTGACTTGTTATACTTAACTGGAAATCAGTGATTAATGGTACAGCAGCATAATCACCATCATTACGGTCAGATCGTATAATTATTTTTGATTCATTGATTGTCAGATTGAGGTGACGTGATTCATTGATCAATTGTTGAACAAGTTCATTATTACGGTTTGCAGTATAAACATTTGATACAATAGAGAATGCGAATAAGATTGCAGTAGAAAGAACAAACTTCCAATACCACATTGTATTTCTATGAAAAATAACAAAATTAAAAAGCATAAAGTGAGTATTCAATAAATTTTGACTCATCTGCTGCCGACATATATTTGCTTCTATCAAAAATTGATGAATCTGGATTCATATATAATATTATTATAAATTCCTATCTAATCAGAACTTTGCGAGACAATATCTTGGCTCTAATAGGCTTAATATTTTTCTAAAATCTTTTTTATTTTCATGAACTAGAACAAGATTGAATAAGTTGTACATCGAAAAGGATCAATTTTCTGAAACCTACCAATCTGCTTTTTTTCAGTTATTCATTCCTTCCAAAAATGTCCTATAACTCTTGTAATCTAATATAAAGTCTCTGCTATTGATGAAGAAATTAACTGTAACACATATATAACTCTGTATTGTTATTATTGGATATAGAAAATTGAAGAACATCTAGAACTGTATAGAATTGAGTTTTAAAAAAATTGCATAGATTTATCTTAGAATATTCTAGGTTTTAAAATGTTTAAGTGCCATATCTACACTATCAAAATTGCGTCGATTTTGAGGATTAATCACAATATGTGCAAGAAAATCATCGACTAATTGCAACCAATCAATGATCTTCTTCTAAACCTCAATTATAAGTATTAAGTAATAAAAATAATTTTTTTTTATTTGGATTAAAATTGGTATTAGGATGATTAGCAAGTATATTTAATTTAAAAAAAATCTTTACATCATTTACGCTGGTGCTTTGTAATTGTCTATGCATTGGTGTAAGGTTCTCCTTTTGGAAATGTGGCTAATGACTTCTACCACCGTAATCTACGAAGGTAGAAATACTGAATATAGGATCTTAGCCTACTAATGTTCGAGAAGACTCACAATAAACATGCCTACCTTGTCTTGAGGATGTAAGTGAATGAATAATAATAATGATGGTAAAGATATTATTGATGATAATCAATAAAATATAACAAACAATAATGATGAAAAAATAACCAAGGAAACAATCACGACGAGACATAATAGAAAAACAAAAATAACAACAGAAATATATAAATATGTATATATATTTATATATATTGAAATATAACATAGAAAGATAGAAAAAATAACACAATAATAGAAAGAAAGAAAGAAAGTCTCATGATGAGCAATATAGGGCTACGTCCTAACTGCGACCAAAAATCACGTCTTTTTTCGCCCTTACCCTCACTGTCGGCCTGCTAATTGGTTTGATCTGTGGTCGCAATTAGGAAGCTATGCAATATAGTTATATAGATATTTATATCATAGAAAGGAAAAAGATACATATGTGGTCACTCGAACCACACATAGGACAGAAAAAAAAAGAAATAATATATATATTTAAACTATACGTTGGTGTCATAGAATTACATCTATGGACGCTAACCATTGGAATGTGATATATGTATCAAACTAGAGTATTAGAACTAGGATAACTATCGTAATTGTTACTTAGTAATCGCAATTTCATATAAACATTGAATAAAAATCGCCACTTTTGTCCATTAATTGCGATAAAATCTCATGATTAATCGAGCTTATAAATCGTGATAAAATCTCCAATTTTTATACGATATTGATGATATGGATGTACTGCCTCTCAAGGATGGTAACCTGTGTTTTGACTCTCAGCATATCATTGAAATAATCTTGATTTTCTGCATGCTACACAATACGCTGTAGCTTACTCTACAGAATCACATAGATGATTTTCTAGTTTAAAGTGGATTACCCAATCTAATACGATTTATTTAGCTTATTTGAATAGTTGTACTACATACATTCAGAACCTTGATATACATAGACACTTGATATTCGTAGCTTATACATAAAAATTTTAGTTCGCATCAAATATGCCGGTAAAAAATACCAGCATTTTTTTTGTTTTTTTGAATAAGTATGTAAATCGTTATTCCGATCAAAGTTTAGCCAAAAAATGGCAAAAAAAGTTGACAATAAAAATGATGAAAAGTTGCTGTTTATAGTCTTTTTGACAATCGAAATCGATAATAATTCTTTTATTTATATGGTTTTACACATTATTGGACAAAACTGGTCTAGACTCTAGACATCGTCGGTTTATATTCTACTGAAAAACAAATTATATTTACCTGATAGCTAATCAGTTAATATTGCAACGATACACGTTAATGAAATGTAATAGTTTGTATTTGAAGAAAAAAGCCAGGTGTAACTACATTGACATCCTAAATTTATTTGAGCTCAATCAAGTGTGACAACAACAACAACGTTTTTTCTTTCATAGTTTAGATTAGAAAAAGTGATAATAGTTAAGATTACGATCAGTTATAATATGTTTTATGATGAAAGAAAAATGAAATACGATTACTAAATTCTCGCTTCCTTTCATCGATACACTATATAATGGCGAAAAAAAAAATACTTTTCGATCATACGCATATGTTTTATGATCTACTCATGTGAAAAAAATTAGAAAAATAATTGGATTAAAATCAGTTAAAATTTGATAAAAACAATTCATTATAATCGATGTAAATCAATGAAAAATAGTTAAAAATTTTGTTATTTGTCATGAAAGAAAATCGATTGAGATTTGTATCTTTTAGACAACTTTCAACCAACTATAACCGAAACTAATGAGAATTATGGATGGAATTTTGATTTTTCGATTTATTTTTAATTAAAATCAATTGAAAAGTATACGATTTTAATTTGATTATTTATCTAATTTTTTTATATAAGTGTATAAATTATTTTCGTTCTACAAATATTTGTTCTTTACCTTTAGGTATATGTGAAACATTGTGCGTTGTATAATATAGATGATTATAAAATTACGCTTACTCATTCTGCATTTTTTTTCTAAATTGCTTTTAAATAAGGATAGGATCCTGAATAAAAGTATTGTATATTGCCAGCTTTCAGTCCAATCTCATGTATTTTATTCAATCTGTTTCTTCTATCCACCTTTTGCAGAGTTCATAAATAGATGGACTTGATTGGATTAAATAGACCATGAAGATGATGAATAATAGATAGACTTGATTTCTATATGTACCTGGATTTTTCGCAAAAACTATGCAAACAAATACAATCTAGTACATTTCGCGTTTCCATATTTTTAATAATTTGCAACAAGTTTTTTGCTTTACCTAGGACTATGAAAGTTGTCAATCGTTTTCGAATTGTGTTTTATTTTGTCAGTCGTCCGTAGTATTTATTGGTATTTAATATAGGCAAATAATTGGGAAAAAGTATTGCTAGTTCTTGAATTCGTGCGGGGATAATATAGTAGAGCTTTGAGCTATAGTCTATAAGAAATCATAAGCTTACATAAATAATTTCTTATGAAGTTGTTGATATATATGTGATAACAACAATGAATTTAATAATGATGTTATAATAAACAACAAAGATGATGTGAACGACAGAGAAAATAATAAATATATATTGAGAGAAAAATTAAAAGATCGTAGAAAAAATCAAAAGGGAAAAATCAAATACGTAATAACAAAGAAAAAAAAGAATAATGTACTAAAGAATACTAGGTCATCACGATCTCATGATGATCAACGAGATGATATATCTATTCAACAGGAAAGAAAGAAAATATGTATATATGTGTATATATACTAAACATAAGTGAGCGTCATAAAATAACATTTGTTGACGCTAACAAGT
Organism: Macrotrachela quadricornifera; assembly: GCA_022393335.1. Taxonomy (NCBI): domain Eukaryota; kingdom Metazoa; phylum Rotifera; class Eurotatoria; order Philodinida; family Philodinidae; genus Macrotrachela; species Macrotrachela quadricornifera. The sequence continues at coordinate 6,663 of JAJEKB010017371.1, read as the reverse complement.
ATCAAATCAAAAAACGAATACATGAACTCTGAAGCCTCAGACGATAACATCGAAATATTTATTGTTCAACGGAGGGGCAGGAGGGGGGAGACGGTTTATCCGCAAAATGGCCATAATTGACAATCACTTCGAAGTGATTATCAATTAGGGCCATTTTTTGCACAAACTGTCCTCCCCCCCTTCTTTGTAGTTAACTATATTATTATATAGATAGTTCTTATAGCTTAACTTAAACGTAACTATTCAAAATAAATAGAGATATATTAATTTACATGACTGAAGTCGTATTTAGAATATGATTATTTGCTAGTATAAAAATAAAATTGAAGTTTTTTCAATAGTAATACATTAAACAACATTAAAGTTGAACAAAAACATATTCCCAATAAATCAATAACTGTATTAGTTTTAGAATGATAAGAGAAAAATGAAAATTATTTTTGATCTTACGTTGAAAATTCACTTTAATGATAAACTTTATAGGTGACACAAACTCCAACAAACAATCTTATTCGATATATAATTTATATTAGATTTCCAAATAAATATTTTTATTTTTCTACATTATCTTTTGTATTGTATACATATTTTTTTATTCTCAATATATAAAAAAAACATTCATTTATATACGTATAAGATCTTCAGTAGAATTCTTCATTGATGAATTGCTTTTTCTATTTAGAGATAAATTTTAACTTGTATTTGATTAAATTGTAGATTAAATTTCTATTTTTTTTATTGTAGATAAGAAACAAGCCACTAACCATTTTAGTTGTATCTGAATTCGAAATGAAATCATTTTAAAAATCTTATTATTTATTGTTTTAATCAAACCTGTTAGAGTTGTTAGTTTTTATTATATTTACTTTTAAATTTATATGAAGCAGCAAGAGAAAAATTATTCATTTTAATTCGAAAGCCATTTTTTGTCACAATAATTGCCATTAATAAAATCAATTTAATTCCAATTTTTCATATATTTGAATAGATTCCTTGGTAATTTAATTCAAAGATTAATATTAAATAAACACAAACAATTTTTTAAAGAAATATTTTCATTATAGATAATTTACATCAAAATGTTCTATTGATCAAGAATAAAAAATCGTTATATCTTTCAATAATCGATAAAATATTATTTTTATTTTATTTTTTATATTCAGTTAAACTAAATATTGATTATTATTGAGTTAATCAACAAATTTGATTTAACTATTTTTTAAATATATTATTTCATTTATAAAATTCATTTTTAAGAATTTCTTTCATTTTAAATACATCACTTAAAATTATAAAACTGATCACATTTATTCGATTTTTAAATTAAATTATCGAAAAAAACCAATGAATTAGATCCGTTCCAATAGTTAACATAATAGATTTCATTTGACATAATTCATATAATGTATGAAAATTAGAGATTCTTTAGATTTTATAATGAATTTTAAAGAAATTGTAGAACTTTGTAGTTTTGATGTAGAACTTGAAAACATCAGATAATGAGGTCAATGGTTATATTCAATAAACGAAGATTTTATATTATTAAAAATTTTTTTTTGGATCATTTACTAATGAAAACGAATAAACTCTTTTAATAGATAATCATACATTTAATTTCCAATTTAAATTTTTTTATTAACTTGTTTCATTTGATAATTAGAATTTTATAGAATTAACTGTAAAATATATTATTCATTCTAATAGATGTCATTAACAAATCATTAATCGATAACATAAATTTTTACTATGATTAAAAAAATTTGTTTCATTGAATTTTGTTCAATTCATAATTCATAAAATGATTTCAATCAAAAATTCCAATTTATTTTATAATTAATACATTCTTATAATAACAAAAAAAAATAGAATTCTACCAAAGTTGATGTTGTTTATTATCATCATTACTTTGTCAAACTAATACTTCTTGATTAAATTCCTTTCATAAATTTAAACGAACTTAATTTTTGATTTTATTTGATAATTTAAAGAGATAAACAATTTTGAAATAAATTTTATTTTTTTACATCTGTACAATTCATTTTCTAATATTCATTATTAATAAAATATCATAGAGAAAACAATAATAATAATATTTCGGGCTTTAGATTGACGACGAATTTAATATTATTCATTATTTTTTTTAATATAAATAACGGGTGGTGCATAATGAATGAGCCTCTCCGTATTTTTCATTTTTTCCCCTATTTTTCGGCATAGAAAAGCAAATTTTTTTATGAAAAGATTCCTCGTGAAATTCTCTACAAAACCATATATTTTTATTGTTTTAAATAATCTTCATTATTTTGTGACATCCGATACAATCTATTCGTCCAAAAATTACAACTTTCAAAGACAATAGTTTTTAGAACTTATTTCTTCTATTATTGTTGCCTCGAATATCAATGTATTCAACAAAACCAAGATATACCATAAGATGCAGCTTGAACAGCTCTACAAACTGCAACCTAAAGTTTATTTTAATTGTGTACTTTTTTTTTCAAAAACAAAAAAACTTTTGGATGATCTAATTTTGCTATTGTGGAAAAATGATATTTTTGTACGAACGAGAGTATCTTTTTCTTAATTTATCTTTTTATCAATTAATATATTTCTCTAAATAAAAACAAAGTATATCACAAGATGCAGCGTGGAAAGCTCTACAGTTTACAGAGAACAGTTTATTTTCTTTCTATACTTTTAACACTCAAAGAGGCCTCGAATTCTGTGCGGCCGGTTTCCCATAACGGTAAAATACTGGTCGCACAAAGTTTTTCTGTTTTTGAAAATAAAAGATACACAATTACAATAAACTTTATTTTGCAGTTTGTAGAGCTGTTCAAGCTGCATCTTATGGTATATCTTGTTTTTGTTGAATACATTGATATTCGAGGCAACAATAATCGAAGAATTAAGATTTGCTCAAAAAAATTTCAAAAAGATGTTGTGTTTGAAAGTTGTAATTCTTGGACGAATAGATTGTATCGGATGTCACAAAATAATGAAGATTATTTAAAACAATAAAAATATATGGTTTTGTAGAGAATTTCACGAGGAATCTTTTGATAAAAAAGTTTGCTTTCCTATGCCGAAAAATAGGGGAGAAAAATGAAAAATACGGAGAGGCTCATTCATTATGCGCCACCCGTTAAGTAAGACTACATCATTATTATCTCGAAATATAAAAAAAATCATTAATGTTCTCATCTTAAAAATACAATGCTTAATTTGTATTCTCCTAAACGACAATATTTAAGATGAAAGAGAAACAAGAATTGAAAACATAAGGATATACTCATTCCTACAAAAATGAAATAACAACAAAAAAAGTCATCATTACGACCACATCTAAGATTTCTTAAACAGGTAAAGACTACAATCAATATCATCTATTTAACCCTAGTAGTACCAACCAGAGTCATTTTTGATCCTTTCTCAAAAATTTAAAAATAGACTAGAAATATTTAGTTTTTTCCCAATTTCTAGAAGCAACTAACATTCCTTACGAATAGATGTGCGTTATTGAATCTAAAAAGAAAGACATTTGTTTTTATGTCATTATAAGCTGTTGATATAAGACCATGTCTTCAGTATATAGCAAACACACAGCGTCGTATATTCTTAGAAGAATTAGAACTAACGAGGAAGGGCCACCAACTTGAAAATCATTTTTCAGCTGATACTTTTAATTCAGGTTGAAATACGGTCATTCAATTTTTGAGTATGTACCTAGGCACAGGCTGATATTTTAATAAAATGACTATAACTTGGAAAGAAAGGCCTATTAGCGCTTATCATTTTAGGCTTTGACTAGTCTCACTAAGGTCTACTTATGCACAAAGTATCGGCTGAAAAGCGATTTTCAAGTTGATGACCCTTTCTCGTAAGCTTAGATCACATCTTCTGGATTTTCGTTCCAAAGCTTCAAAAGTTTTGAGCAAAGATATTCAAAATGTATTGCCTATTGCAGTTTATTCTGCAATAAAAAAAAATCTATGAACACCAAATGAAAATTCCACTCAATCAAAGCGAAAAGAGTGTTTGGTTTGTGAACGTTCTATGGACAAGAAAACTTCAACTAAATGTTGTAATTCTACTGACCTCGTCTGTAATGACTATTCTATTACACATATTTTTTTGGTATTACTTCTTCTAAGTAAAAAACATCATTTTAAGAATTTTTTATCAGATCGAATATGAAAAGAGCATATTTCATAAGCAGGTTGATACAAAAGTAGAAAAAAAATCACTTTATGAAAACATATATTGCCAGTATAGTATTTAAAAGAGGCTGATACTACAAGGGTTAAGTGAAAAATAATTAACATCAGTACAAGAACTTATTCCAACAAATAGAACAACGTATTAATTCAATTATTGATGAAATTTCAATAACAAACTTTAAGTATGAAAAAGAAAAATCACAAGAATGTTTAGCTATATTATCAAATGCTATTTGCCCTTTTAAGATGTCTTAAAATATTAAATAATGATATTCATACAATTAGTGATAATCAAAAAATTGGTTCTAAGATATAAATATTGTACGAAAAGCTCTTCATATGCTATATTCAACCATAACTAAGAATGCAGTAAAAGATAGTAGTGTAATTGTAGAAAAAGTACTTATATCTCCATTTGAAATTGGTTGTGATGCTCAAAGAGATGAATTTGTTGATATGGTTAACTCTAGTATTATTGATCCAAAAACTAAAGTGCGAGTTTTTATTATCTTTAGATTGTTCAGTCTGCATTACAAGATGCTAGTAGTGTTGCTTCTTTATTAACAACAGCAGAAGCTGTTGTTGTTGAAGCACCTAAACCTGAAAAGAATGCTGCGTCAGTTATAGGAGGAAGTATGTTTTAATGATATAGTTTCATTTTAGTATTAATAATTTTTGCTCCTATTTTTTTAGTGGGTGGTAGCATGGAAGAAATGAGTTTTGAAAGAATAAATAAATAACTTTGAAGAACAGTTTTGTTATAACTATATGTTTGCTTTTTCTATTTTTGTGTCGGCGTTTTTTCCAATGATGATTCGTACATATAGAGTAAAGAAAGTTCGATGACATCATCGACGGCAAAAAGTGAACCATTTTCATTAACTTTAAGTTTTAATTTTCCAAAGAAAGAAAGCGTGATGGAATAGATTTAGCATTTAGATATTTCCGTTATTTCTTTCCGAGTGACAATTGATATAATTTACCTTGGTCTATTGTATTCAGTGAGTCTTTTTTTTTAAACAACTTCATCAATCTTTGAGATGAAAAACCAAAATTCTGCACAAGGTCAAACACACAATTTAAAATACTTAGTTAATTGAAAGAATGAAACCGCAATCTGCTAATACATTAGTTACATACATTTCTCATTTCGATATTCTATCATCCATCGGTGACAAACATCCTTTTAATTCTCAAAAAAATTCTGTACAACGCCCGAGTATGAAATTTTCCTGTGGAGATGAACAAAAACGAGGAACTTTATTGAATACATTTGATTATTTAATGTTTAATATTCTTGAATTATATTAGTTTGATGTAAATTCGACAAATTCATAATATTTTAAGACAATCATGTCATCAAATGATTTTAATTGCAAGTCGCATCGTAAAACTTCGAAAGTATCATTATTTCATCGTATTAGTCAAACATACGTCTATTACGATGAGGTCATTGATATCTTGGAATACACTGGATTCTTGATTGTTCATGTTGTTTTTTATTAAAAGGCACACTTTTTAAACCCATGGCTCCTATAATAACTATTACCTGTCACTATACATCCCTATTAATCTCAGTACATATTTTCTCATAAAACGCTTTAATATACATGTAAATAATAAAGTCTTGTATCTTACAATAGATAGAATTCTTTATCAAAGTGTACAAACAATTATATCACATCTATAATATTTTTAGATTAACGTCAAATGACTTGATCAAATATACATAATCCTTAGTGATAGTAGTATGTATATATCTTATATCAAAACGACATTTTATTTTATCTTTCTTTTTGTAAACTATTACATCCAATACATGTACTTCTGGACAGAAAAGTATTACTGTACTTTGTCATTGTGATAATTGTCTCGATATAGCACCATATACACAATATACATATACTTATACAGCTATGTCAAATCGAATTCGCATTGCATTCTCTTTTCGTAAAGATAGTAGTTGTTTTGCACTTGATGATGTTTCTGTGAGAAGTATTTTACGTTTTATCTTTTTTAACGAAACGTGAAGTGTTAATTCTACGTATCGTATAATTCTATTGTTAAAAATAAATATCAATTAGTGTGAATCAAATAGCATGATCAACCAAGTGTATGATTATTTAGGTGTTTATCCTCATAGAAATTACTTTCATTAAAATCTTTTAATCAAACGAAAGAAATACGTCAGAAAAAATTTTGTTATATATCCTTTATCGATATGCTCATTCATTTTTCTATTGTGTTAAACTGATGAAAAATGCTAAAGAAAATGATAAGATTTATACCAATCAGAAGATAAAGAAATTATAGAATATGAAAATATTGTCACACAATGTCGTATTGAATAAAATTATATATTGATCGAATTAAGAATATGTAAAAATAATTTTGAGAGATTTCATACAATTAATAAACATATTTCCATGTATCATTTTTTTTT
>JAJEKB010017370.1:0-12117 GCA_022393335.1 Macrotrachela quadricornifera | reverse complement strand
TTTTTTTTGCGATATCTTTTTGATCATATCTCAGAAACAAAGAATCACAAGTACGAACGTTTCTAAAATTTTCTTAGTCTCACTGGAGTCTACCTATAGACAAAGCTCGGAATCAATTGAAGTAGTTCCCTTGTCAGTATATCAGATAAGGATGTTGAATAATGCTTAACAATGTCTCTTATAATTTTTAAAGAATACAATCATTTACCATAATGATTGTTTATGTGATCAACATTATCCTAGATTTGCCAGTGTTATATAGAAAAAAGAAGAATGACTACCAAAAAACGTGATCTCTTCATTTTCAAAACACAATAGTAATCTAAAGTAAATATGATATATGATTATCATTTGAATACGAAGAATACAGTAGAATAATAATAATGTTGATCTCCATCATATCATATCATAATAAACATGTAGATCACCGTCATCCAATAAAGCAAAAACATTGAAGAGGGCGCTTGGCACTAAACTTGCCTTGACAACCATTAAGGATTTTTTTTCAATAAATAATACTGTAAGGATCGCTTACGATAAGCTAAGGAGGTTAGTCATATTTTGATCAAATGAAAGATCTCACTGCTAAACAGCTTAAATTCCAAGGTATGTGAAATTTACGTATAAAAAATGAATCATCATAAAAAGTTTCGGTATTCATGTTGTTTTTCGTACAATCTATAATTTTTTCACAGGATGAGTCATACAAAATGATCGATTGTAATCGTTTGAGTGTTGAGTAACGCAAATATTAAAACGCATGAAAGACATACATGCCTTCAAACAGTAGAACAATTTGTGTGCATCATTATACAGGTTAACGCTCTACAGTGTGGTAGGAAGTAGAAAACAGGTGTGTCAATAGAGAAAGTGACATTACTATTCATTACATCTGTATATTTCTTAGGAAATAGTGAAAAATCCATCTATCCACAATTTGATTATATGAACGAAATAGTACCGACAACAAATATTGGTGAGCAAGTTGCTAGCCAAGTGATAACCAGACCAAGAGTAACTACACGTGTAGGAAATATTGACTACGAACGTATTTGGAATGGTGAAAATATACCTAGAGAATTTTTTTGTCCAATTTGTTCATGCTTGCTATGGCAACCACGCTCCTGTGAATTTTGTCAGAATTTATTCTGTGAAGCTTGCATTTCAAAATGGAGCCAGATGAATACAAAGTGTCCATTTGGATGTGAAAGGTACGAGGATAAACGTTGTTCGCCACAGATTCGATGTCTTTTGTCCAACATATGGATTCGATGTCAAAGTGCTCCATATGGTTGTACTGCTGTGCTTTCTTATGATACATTAGAGGAGCATCAATCAAACCAGTGCCCGTTTCCTTCTATTCTTTGCCAATATTGCGATAGACTTATGCCAGTGAGTGTAATTAAATCTCACGAGCAAGAATGTGGTGAAAGACTTGAAAGTTGTCCCAAATGTGGTCGTTTTGTTCCATTGTTTTTATTAAAAAAACATCAATTGTCTTGTGCTCCAATGAACTCGCAACAGCACTTGCTAGCCATTAATCAATTGCAGAATTTAACACAACCTCCTTATACACTTCACCCAGACACTCCACCACAGAACACCGCAATTCAAATACTAAATCTTTTCGCTTTCACATCAGATGAGCAAGAGATTCAGCAGCAGTACTATAATTTAATTTGGTGGCGTCGTTTGTGGTCTCTAGCTCAGCTTATTCTGACAAATCCGCTCAGAGCACCATATATCTTTCTTATTGTATGGAAAACGGGTTTGGGCTATGTGGTAGGTTATTTGTTTGGATGGATTCTCATGTACTTCCCTCATTGTTTTCGGAATATATGCACCGGTTTTCTCTTTGTTAATTTTCTCACTGGACTGTTACACTTTGCTCTACCATGGTTTTTGAATGCGATCAATGATACTTCTATTATGATGTTTTCTACTATTCTCTTTTTAATAGTTGGCTCTTCATGTATCTACGTCAACGCTCATATGCTGAACAGGAATATCAATCTAGGATATAATCTGATAGAGTTCATCGGAACCATTTTTCTGTGGAAATTTGCCTTACTATTTCTTCGGTTTTACTTTCGTTGGATTCCTTCTTATGTAACTGCAACTTTTCTTTCTGGTGTAAGCATCTTTATCGCTTTAATATTTCGAGTTGTTTCTCAACCACAGCTACCAATTTAGATGTGGTCACTATCAGAGTGCAAACAGCCACCATTATAACCATGATTATTATAGCAACACACTAACAATTAACTAATCGAAATAAAAAACAAGATCTATTGAGCTGCTTTTTTCCTAACTTACACAGTACAAAATGCAATGAAAATGATTACCGAATTCATTGTTCCTATAGGTTTCTCTGCATCAAAGACACGTTAAACTTGAGGTTTTTATTTTAATCATGGAGAATATTCGAATTTAGATATTTTTGAGATACTTTTCAGTCAAAACGAAAAATCTGAAATTTATTAGAAGTCATGCACTAATCACTCCACACCATTCTAGCTTCTCAGTGTCAACTATTATTTATTTCAGAGTAAAATGAACGTGAAATTTTTTTGAATAATTTTCATTCAATACAAGATATATACCTTCAGTTATCATTATTCAAAAGAATAATGCCCGAGCCATCGAACTCTATGAAACTTGTTAGAATGACAGACGCTCTTAGATCCAGTAGTGTCAAAATTGAAAGTTGAAATCCAGTATTCAAGTAACCAACTATTCAACCCATCCTCAGCTGGTCCTGTGAGGATCTGCATCCCCGCCTCACTCCTCCCCCTTGAATACCTGAATACTTGAATTCAAGTTTCAAATATTACATATATGGTCTAAGATTAACTAACTGGTCTTACCTAGTGATATCACAAATTCATTGAAATATGTTTTACCTATGTGAAAAGTACTTTAGATACTTCATAATCACTTTCCCTCAGAAATACTGTCTAATTGGCCAACATTTTAAGGCATTTTTCGACACCATTCGAAACTTTTTTTTGAACTTTTTTTTACCATTTTGTAGAGGAGAAAAAGTTGTACAACGTATGCGAAATTCAGCCTGAGAGCTTATAAAATGACTCAATAACAGCTAAAATACTGTAAAAATTTGATCTAATTTTCACTCAAAAAATGACTACTCATGAGTAGTACTTCATCGATAACTATCAATAGGTTCATAGAAAGATAATATTTAAATAGGTAATTTAGTTCAACTTTCAATATTCTATCTTTTGGTATATTACTAACTTGCAAGTGCTCTACAGTAAAATTGAGGTAACTTTTCAAACAGCTCAACCAAATGTGCTAAAAATTTGAATTTAGAGGTTTTAGATGATGATGAACAAGATGAGAATATCATATTAAAAAATCTCAATTTTATCGAGTGCTTCTATATATAAGATGATTCTCGGTGGTTTGATGGATGCTCTCTTAAACATTTATTGTTCTACGACTTTTTTTTACAGTGTAGCACATATTCACGAAAGCAAATACTATTAAAGAAAAAGTTAGTACTTCAAAACGTAAAAAGCGCACATTTTTATGCAAAAAAAATCTTTTTATGAAAAAAAAAAAGTGATTGTGAGAATTTATTGTATCAAACTTGTTTGTCAGTCAACAAAAAATATTATTTCGATACATTAATACGTGTGCTTTTTACTCGTAGAAGTATTGCTTTTTCGTCCTTGTCTTTCTAAATATTTGAAAAGTGAGAAATCAATGAGTTTTGTTTGTATATGTAGTCTTTGTGCTGCTGCCCAACATCAACGCCGCGATATGGCTTAGAATTTACGTTATAGATTGCCACAGAAGGTGTCTAAATTTTCAATTTCTTTTTGATGAAGACCATACTGAAACTTATTATTTTGGGATTTATTTCTTTTGCGAGATTTATTTGTGTGTATTAATATTTCAGCACATCCTCACTATGAAGAGGTATGTATATTTTCAGCTGTGTCAATATTTCAGGGCACCTGCAGTGCGAGGTACGTATGCATGTAGTAAGAGAATGTATAAGATCTATCCTAAAATTTCATATGAATCCATTGAAAAAATCCAACAAATCTCACAAAAACAAATCTTCGTAGATACTGATAACAAAACAAATAGTATATTCAGAATTAGCACAAAAAACGAAATCATGCCGTAAATGAATTACAAAAAATTCAAATTATACATAGTCCTTGATATCATTTATGATGCATTCTGCAAGATTTAGTAGGATCTACCAGGATCTGTAGAGTCTAGTAGCGTCTACTAGGATCTGTCACTATAAGTGCACATATTTGCTTTCGCCTCCATCCTCGTTCGAGAAACATGTTCTTTATATATGTTTCCGCCCTCACTCTCACTCTCACTTTCAAATTTTCAATTCTCTTCTCTGACAAATAAGGGATTTGTGTAGGTTAACATTCTTGAAATCTTATTCTTCTTCATGTCGCAAAAATAATGGTTGGCGCGTAATACATGTAAATGGACTGACTTTACATTTTCTCTTTCCACTACTTGATACCTTGTATAAAGAAAACAAAACATATTACAAGATACAGCGTGAAAAACTCTACAATTTACGCAGTACAGTATATTTCAATTATGTAATTTTGTTTTCAAGAAAAAGCAAAAGCTTGTGAGATCAATTTTTAAGTTAATCTTACAGAGTTTTACTATTTTTTTAAAACAACAATTGTATAATTAAAATATGCTGCACTGTGTAAATTATAGAGTTTTTCACGCTGCATCTTCTAGTCTTTCGTACACAAGACAAACAACATTTTTTTATTTCATTTTTTGTCATATAATAATATACTGTATTGAAAAAATAAAATATATCGAAAGATGCAGCGTGAAAAAAACTACAATCTACAAAAGAGCTTGTTTTCTAGTTGCACTTTTTTCTTTTGAAAATAGACAAAATTTAAAGGCACTAGTTTTTCACTTTTCGAACAAAAGAAGTTTTTGGTATCATTAACTGCATAGAATTTTGTCTATTTTGAAAACGAAAGGTGTAACTATAAAATAAGCTCCAGTGGAGGAAAAAGCGGATTTTTTCGGATTTCAATTTAGAAAAATTCATGGAATCTTAAAAAATCCAAAAAGAGTTCGTAAAATTCAAAACTATCATAACTAAATTTGAACGTTAGTGGTGCTTTTAGCCTTAGCTACAAAATTAGATAAATCTAGTTTGTGGTTTTCAAGTTTGCCAACAGTCGGACACTACACGCAGACCAAAAAGAAGTATGGCACGGTATCATGAGTTTTGCAGTGCTAGACTAAAATAAATTTGAAACGAATAGGACTTATCCGATACGAAATAAGTCTGTGGAGGTATGCCACAATATTAATACAGTTTTGTTATTGATAATGGCTGAAACCGCAATCAGTCTAAGATCATAAGTTGAAATCCTTTACGCTGAAGATCTGATTACGAGATGTATGCCCTAGTTGATTATTCCTTACAAAGTCCTCAAGGACTTCCCGCAAAAATGTAAAGTTCTCGGAGAGTAAGTGTGTATCAGTCCCCAGTTAGAATTGGGGACTGGGCACCAGCAGAACTGGGTATACATCTAACTGACTCACGATCTATTGAGACATTAATAGTTGTTTTTTTTTTGCATTATAGTCCGATCAATCAAAAGTCCGAGTTGAAATTTGAATTTTTTTTAGTATTCATTTTTATTTTATGATTATGTGTTCTCTTGTTTTCAGTGGTGTAAAACTTGAAAAATGAATTCAAGTATCCAACTATTATTTCAAGCTTTCAAGTATGCAATTATTAAACTATTCAAGTATTCAACTATTGAAGTAATCAACTATTCAAGTTTGCAAGTATTGAAGTATTGAAATATTGAAGTATTGAAGTATTGAAGTATTTAACCATTCAAATATTCAACTATTCAAATAAACACGCATATCTTACCGTTGTCTTTTGCTGAGTTTTGGTCCTCCGCAAAGGATTGCGCCCTCACTTCAGCTGATTCTGTTGAGTTTGGTCCCGCCTCTCTCCAATGGTTGCACTCTCATCCTCAGCTGTCCCTGGTGAGCTCGGCTCCATCGTCTCAAAGTTGAATACTTGAATCGTTGAAAACTTGAAATGATAGTTGAATTCAAGTTTCAAGTATTACATGTATGTAGCATCCTTAATATATTTATAGGAATTCAAATTTTGACCAAACGTAGTATCCTTCTATTATTAACTATCTAATTACTATATTAAGGAGTGAGAGGATATTGTTATCCCACTGTTATTAATAATAATAAAAGATTAATAATAAATAACTTTTTTTTCGAAAGATAACTTTTAACTCCAATCAATGCCTGTTACGTCAGTCACAATGCCGATATCAATACCATTTAGCATTGACTTCCATCGATATAGGTTAGGACCACAACAGTTCTGGTTCATATGCTTAGATTCTTTGCAGGAATGATTTGATTGAATAGATCAGTTCTTTGAACTCATCGAATACTCTTCATAATCTATTCTAAATAACTTCCAATAATTTTTCGTCTCTTCCTGAGCATTGTCTAGAACTTATTACATTCTATATGAGATATCATCCAGATCTTGCTGAACCTGTCTGTATGTGTTATCTAGAATATGTTGGGATCTACCCAAGAATAGCATCTAGAACCTTTTGGATCTTACCTATGGTTGCTATCTACAACTTTTCCGACTTTCACTAGTGATTGTACAACTAATATTGCTAATAACAAGGCATTCATGGAAATTGGTCTATGACTTTATGTAAGATAAAAGTTGATATTAACTAAAGTAATCTGATAGACTAGAATCGTTTTCCAAGACTTCATTTCTTACTGAGCGAAAGGTAAACTCTTTGGGCCTGGGATCTCCTGCTTTCCTTAGGTGCCTAAAAAAACATTTTCATCATTTTCCTGTTTATAATTTTGACAGATCGATAGAAAAAAGTATACTAGTCACGAATATCATATGATATTTCTATATTAGTCAAGTAACAAGGGATATCTTGGATGTTTTTGAAGAACGAAAACGTTAGTTTTAGGCTTAAAACGGCATTAATATTCGTGCGTGATTCGTCAGTATTAGACTTCTACGATACAAAATCTTTTTCTCTATCAGAATATATAAGAAGATTTCGGAGATAAGATTCTTCTTGAAAAGTTGCTCGGCGAGTGTCACCCTCAATTGATATCTTACTGTCATATGCAATGTTACTTTACGTTGATGAATTAGCGAGGTTTTTATGTACAAAAGATAACACGACGAACTCTTTCCAATGAAACTACTTTTAAACACTGTTTGTACTACTCTTGTACCGCTTGTGTAGCTATTCTGGGCGAGGAAGAAGGTGCCTATTATAATTACCTGAACGTTGGTTATCATCGTTATGAATAATTCCACTGGAATGGGCTCGTCGAACTACCTTACATGCATAAAAAACCTCGTTGATTCACTCGCGTAAAGTAACATTGCATATGACAGCGAGATTTCAATTCGGAGTGGTATTCACCGAACAACTTTTCAAGAAGAATTCTATCTCCAAAATCTTTTTATATACTCTGATAGAGAGAAAATTCTACATTCAATGAATATAATACCAACGATCTTACAGACTAAAAACTTGTTTTTCAGCCTTTCAAAGATGCGTAACATGTCTATTATTGCTCGATTGATATAAAAAAAATATGATATTCGTGATGAGTATGTTTCATTTCATCGATTTGTAAAGACCATAGTTGAAGAAGGCAAAAATAGTTTTTGAGTACCTTGAGTATACTTCAGGCAAAAAAAACTGACTTATTACAGAGTACTAAGTAAAGTCGAGGAAAACAATACAATTCGATCATGAAGTTCGAGTTGGAATTACTGTTTATTATTGTGCATAGAGCCATGCACTCATTTTAAGGACTGCTTTGTTATTATAATTATTGATTCTATGACACCCAGTAAGAATCGAAAAATTTCGAGATAGTATCCTCAAATATAGCTCAACAGATTCTAGACAACATTCCCACGTAGGACTCGACGAGTTTGAGAAGTCATTTCTAGATGCAAGTTGAAAAGTTATGGGAAGCTGCCTAAAATACAGATGAGTACTTAGAATCAATCTTTTAGTCAAATTTTCCGCATAAAAGATCTAAATTTTTGATTTTGAGCAGGCGCAGTTCTTGTCAATATCAATACCTAAATATCAGTTAATAATGAGACCTCAATATCAGTCAAGATATATCCCAATATCACTCAATAGTAAATAGTTTGTTACCGACGTTATTGGTCTTGTGACACTCCTATCACTAACTCATACTTGTTCATCACATAATAGTGAATACTGATTAACAAGTTTCAATACTAACTAGTTAAAAGTGAGTGAAACCTTCACCATAGAAAAAAACGTAAGAAATGACGGAAGTTTAATGTCGTAGAACGTTTTCAATGTGAATTAGGACCACTTGATTGACCGAAAGCCTTTAAATATTTTTTTGTTGTGATTGCAAAAGTGTCATAAATTCAGTCAAACTACTGGGTCTTAGGAAGGTAGAACGTTGTTTTATAAAAGAAAACCTGGTATTCATTTGATAGAGAAGAAGAAAGAAGATTAAAATGCTAAAGAACTCCAAATAATCCCAAAAAATCTCAGAAAATCCCGAAATTCCAAAAATATCTTCTCTGGATTTGAAATCCCAAATCCGCTGTTTCTCTCTTGATAATATTCGCCTCATTACAAGGAATAAGATAGCAAAGTTTGAGGATTTTAGAGTTTATTATAAGGGAGAACGAATACTTTTTCTGAGAGGTACCAAAAATTTTGGATCATTCTTTACATTTGTAGATCCTCAAAGGCTATCCAGAGAGATGGGTATCCGTAGATCCTCAGAGCTACTCTATAGAGGTACTCAATGGCCTATAGGTACCCTTGTATAATAGCATCTATGGAGCTATGGGTACCTCATAGGATCGCCCTTAAGAACCTATGTACACCCCATATATTAGCCCCTGAGAATCTAAGGATACCCCCAGAGGATAACCTTTGAGAATCTATGAATATTGCTATATACTAGGATTTGAGAGCGTAAAGGTACCCTGCATAATAGCCCTTAAGGATCTATGAGTAACCTCATATAATAACCTTCGAGGACCTATAAGTCATCCTATATACTAGGGCTCGGGAAACTAAGGGTATGTTCAAAATATAGCACTTGAAGACCTATGAGTACCCGCATATGGTAGCATTTGAGCAGTCAGGAGCTCCACAGTAGGTGTATTTTAATTGGTCAAAAAATACCGACCAACTAGCGCGCGAACAAGCAGACGAGCAATTTCCTTTACCATTACTCATCCTTTCAGGATTGAGAATAAACTTATATCAAATGATTTTAAACCAGTACTTCTGTGACACAAATCAATGATAGACTTAAAAAGCTATAAAAATTTCGGAAATAACTTTAAAAATCTTGAAGTTCATTGAAATATGGGAAAGTATGGCTGAAGTACAGAAATTTTGCTTTTTTCTACGTCTCATTACATGATTCATACACAACTGTCCTAATTCCGATTATTAGCTTTAGCTATGAGAAAAATTTCAGGTTGAAGTTCCGTAATATGATTTTGTCGGTAAATATCGAGGAACGAGTTGAAAATTCAACAAAACGACCATAACTTTTGAACGAACAGCTATAGGCAGAAATCTCTTTAAGCTTGTTATTATTTCTATATACTTGATCGAATTGAATGTACATGAAAAAAAAGGGAAGAGAAGTTGTTTACATTTAGAATTGTCAAGAATTTTATACACAATCAGAATGTGTATTTATTTTTCCAAGAATGAGAATTGTTAGTAGTAATACATTAAATTTATTGAGAATAAGAATTATTTTCAGTTAGCGATTTTTGCTATAAAATAACCAATGTAATGTTCTTCGTTGAAGGACTCATAGGACAGTCTATACCGCTGCATACTCTTTAATTCGTACATAGATTTGTTGACCTTGAAGAAGTTAACTTATTTCATCCTTACTCCTGTAGGACATCCTCTGCATGGTGAAAAGTTCTTTCGATGAAATGCTTTTTTGGCATAAAAACTACATGGGAAAATAACCAAATATTATTGAAACATTTTCTAAACCAAAATACAATTTCATAAAGCTCAAAAAACATCATTTGATGTAATCTGAGGTACTCTTTCAAATGCGACTATCTGCAAGCAAATTTGTTACACTGATCCGACCAATTTATCCTATTTACACAGACATACTTTATGAAAGTGATGTATATTACCACCGAATAAAAATGCCGGGAGAATGTACTTTTAATACTATCAAAAAATAGTCTTTCATTGATAGTACCTATGGTAGAAAAAAATCATAATATAAAATTAATCGAATCCATAAATACAGAAGTTTTTATTAATTATATGAATTTTGATGAAAAATGTAATAAAATGACTGTAACTTGAGAAGAAAGACTCATGAACACGAATTATTCTAGTGATTTATTACTTTGCGAAATATTCTCGTAAAATTCGGGACAGAATTTTAAATCTAACTTGATAAGATCATTGAGATTCAAGACCTTGAAAATCATTCCGCAGTGATGGGACTAGAGAATGGTAGAGAAGTATTCAAAGCTTTTATTCATAAGAAAAAGATTAATAAATTTTATATTGAACTATTACAGTCGAACTCAACAAGTAAATATGATCTTTAAATATTTTTTTAAAAGACATTAAAGATGCCACATAGAAAATAGAAATTGTAAGACGATTTATTTCATCTAAAACAAGATAAACTGCAATAATCTTCTGTAGTTGTGATAAAAAATTAATCTGATAAGGTCCAATTTTCTTTTTCAAAGTAACTTATAGAAATAGTATAAAGATATTTAAATTCTCTATAAAGTTATTTTTAGGCTGTTCTGTTTACGAAACAAGATCGTTATCATCTTACAGAATAAAAATTTGTTGAATTTATATAAAGATAAAAGATATACAATGTCCTTCATTATATATAACTTACCTTTATATGATGTTTGCAGAAGGTTTCTATCATTTTTTTTGCATGTGTCGATAGTCTATAAATTGTTTATATGAAATATTTATAAATTTCTATTGATATTGTAGTATAATTTACAATGTCTAAAAATATGCATAATAGTGATGATATCAATTCAGTTGATCTTGAAAAGGTAAGAGTCTAATTGGCATTTCTTTCTATAATTTTGACATACTTTATTTTATCTCAAAAAGTAATTTATAGATTTTTTAAAATAGAATTCGAAAAATATAGAAAATTTCTTGAATACAAAATGATACATTTTCTACAGAAGAAATTGTAATAAAATTTTTGTTCCAAATAATTATTGTATGTAAAATTATTTATATTCTTTTCTAGTACATCAACACTGTTTATAATAGAGGAATAAGTAAGAAATTTATATTGAGTTGATAAATTAGTGATAATTTATCTTTAGATGAGGTCTATACGTATGCTAAAGATTCGAATTTTACGTATGTTTTCTTATCTTTTTATTAAAATGAAGTCATATTTGACCTTCTAGTGATTTTAAAATAAAAGATTTTGGTGATATACTATTTGCAGAAACTGATCGTCGATCAAAGGTATATTATTAATGGATACAATTCTTTTTAATGCATCTATTTTATATTTAGTATGTTCGTATACCTTTCTTACCTAGTACAAATGATTCGACGACAACACCACTCGCATTATTTAATAAAACAGAGTCAACAGAATTTCTTGATAAAATAGACTCAAATGAAAAATCGCCTTCCATTGATCCTATTGAAAATGATACAAAGCAGAAAACACTTGCAGAATGTGTTACTGATTTAATGCGTTATGGTTGGAAATTACCATCACCACAACTAATTATTTCCGTAACTGGTGGTGCACAACTTTTCAAAATATTAACACCACGAGCGCGATATGCTTTTCAACGTGGACTTATTGCTGCTGCTGTTACAACAGGTAAATATAGTTGCTCATCATCGTTATCAATTTATAAATTGAATAAAAGCATTAGTAAAAAAAATTGATCATAACATAATCTAATATTTGATTTTTGCAGATGCATGGATAATTACTGGAGGAACATATGCAGGTATAATGAAG
>JAJEKB010017367.1:0-19753 GCA_022393335.1 Macrotrachela quadricornifera | reverse complement strand
AAGTTGATTTTTTGCAAGTGTTGCAGAACGTTTTGAGCAACCTGGTATATGCCATTTGATAGAGCGAAGAAAGAACTACAAACTGGTATATAATTCATTTTATTGCGAGTTGGTTCACACCACCTAAACTGCGTGTTAATGGGTGAGGGATACCAAAAACTGCATTTTTCCACTAGTTTCGAATAGGTTTCTATGAGATTAATTAGTCTTTTGATCAAAAAGAAAAAATATATTTAGCGGATCATAGAGAAATAGGGCGTTTTCAAGTGTTAAAAAAGAGGTGAAATATAGTTTCTAAGTTTTGCTTTTCATGGTTATATATCCTGTTCAACTTATCTTGGTTTGATTTTATCTATACAACATTTTTTAAAAGAAGATATTTTTAGTTTTTAAATAAGAATAAAAATACATATAAAATTAAGATCTCAAGTATTTAAGAGAAAATATTGAATTTTTTCCATATGAATATTAATATATAGTTAACATAAGACGATTACATAATATTGCAACATGATAAATTTTTGTCTTTATGAAGTATTTCATTAATATTTGGTGTTGTTAAAGATTTGTTTGGAACTAATAATGCAAAATTATTTTTTTCAATCAAACTTCGAAATAAAGATAATTCAACTAATGATATACTTTGATTTGTACGTCTAAGTGAATCTTTATGAAGTAATGATATTATTTCCTGTGGTTCACTTTTGACTATATATTCACTCAAATAAATTAAACTCAATCCATCTATATCAGATAGAATATCAGCTATTTGTGAAAGATTGTTTTCTAATAGCCATTGACGTACACGTGATCGTGTCCAATTCTGTACATTTTCGTCAATCGATAATGGTTGTGATAGTGGTAGTGGTGGTGGTGATAATAGTAATACAGAGGGAATCAAATTTCTGACTGTATTATCATCTTTTTGTTGAACAGTTGTTAGTGAATTATTCTGATAAATATGTCTAGCTTTTATTTCTTTAATCAATAATTCCATTGCTTGTGAAAAATCATATTTAGTAAAATTAATATAAAGTATTTGACCAATTAGAAAAGAAAGCCATCCATCAGGTTGATAATGTTTTTGTAAAATAATAGGAATCATTTTGATTTGTCTTTGAAATGCATATTGTGCTTCAGCTCTACAATTATTACTTCGTTTATAATGTTCACTCATACAAATAATAATAATACGAGATTGTTCAATAGCTTGTGCCATAGCATCTATTATATTTCCATGCATATGATCAATATCAATCCAAACTTTATAGCCACTATTAATAAGTTCATTATAAATTAGTTTACATATATCTTGTTCTTTATGACAATAACTAATCATTATATCAAATATTACATCATTATTTTTTTCTGATAATGTATATTCATCATGACTCGAATTTAAATTCCAAAGAATACCATTTGCTATTTTACACATTTTTTCATTATCTTGATCATTTTTTAGTATGTTTAATTTATTTATAAATGATTCATTTGATTTAATTTGTTCTTGAATAGATGAATTAAATGATAATCCCCATATAACATCATAGGCAACTGGATATTTATCAGATAATTCAATTAAAAGTGGAATTTTATTCATATTAGCTGCTTTACTTTGAATTGTATCATTGCTTGATAAACTCACAAAAACTAAATTTTATTTTAAATAAAATATTTTAGAGTTAGAACTATAGGGTTGGAAAAAATATTTTGCCAAGAGGGTACCGCTACTATTTCCAATAGGACATATAATGAATTGTATACGAAAATTCAGCCCGTGAAAAATGGGTTTAGTGATAGTAAAAAATAAGGATTGTGGAAACTTTCGTATATCAAAATGCCTAAATTTAGAAAGACTCATCTGTAATAGATTTGTGAAATATCCAAGGAGGAAACAGCAAGACTTTTGAACTTGAAGTACTTTATTCTACTTCGAAGTACTTTGAGCTACTTTGAAGTACTTTTTACTACTTTTGTATTTCATTGTACTTTTCGACTTCAAGTCTGCTCTTTCCCTCTTGCATCAATATCACAAAAATTCCAATGCATGGTTTGTTTTTAACCATTTGACGATAACGTTCGTCTTCTTCGATATCAGTGACGCTTTTTGCCCAAACTCTATCATTTTGATATTTTGGTCGACGAACAACCCAAACATAAAATTCATCTGATGATGCCAGATGAAGAAAATCCTCTTCAGTCCAATCTCTAAACCAGTTGCACAGTCACAATCGATCTGATATGTGAGTTTCAGATTTCAGCTGTTTTGGAATAACATGAAATGGTTTTAATCCTTCTCTGTGACGGTAATTATTAATTGTTCTTCGAGTGACATATTCCTTCTGCTTTTCTGCAATCTTCTTCGCCACAATGAAACAACTTTTTCCTTGTCGACCACTCGTCTCACGAATGATGTCTTGGCTTGCTTGTGATAATTTAAGCTTACGACCAGCGTTTGAATAATCAGAAAAACATTGATCATATGACTTTTGCCATCTGTCTGCGGTAAATCGAATCTAACCATGAAGTTTATCGGCGATCCAATTTCGATCGATAAATGTTGCACCAGTATCTCGAGTTTCACAAAAAGCGACACACCTAATTCTGTCAATAACTCTCTGCTCTTCGGTTTCATAAGTGCCAGCCATTTTACAATAACAAAATAGAATTAATTCACGACAACGATAGGTTTTCGTTTATGAACGATATCAAACAAAAAACGATCTCCGTTAAATTAGCTGTCCGAGCTATTTTTCTAAAACTTTTAGGGAGACGAAAGACAAAAAATCCTTTTTATTCACTAAGACCATGTGGAACAGAGGACAAAACGCAAAAGAAAAATAGCACCTTTTGAGTCATAGTTAGAACCCACTTAGGGTTAACCAAAAGTCCTAAGTCCAATTAAAAGACCCTGTCGGATTAGAAGACACATTCGAAATTAAAAAACCAAATGTACCATTTTGAAGAGCAAATCAAGGCGCGTCGAATGACATGTATTGAATCTGATTTTCACAAGACTTCAGTGGAAGTAGAGTCAATTTACTAGTAGACGGTCATGTATGCAAACAGTTCTACTACATACAAAAACAATCGTAAATCATTCAAAAATCGTTTTAGTTTTTCGATGAGAGATAAAATGATCGGAGATACCAAGTAAATCAACTAGTAACCGTGAAAACTCTACAAAACTGTATATAAAAATATTTTGTCTAGAAATATCTTTCGATGACATCAAGATCCGTAACGATCAATAACTGATGGTACTTTTGAGTACATGACCGTCTACTAGTAAATTGACTATAGTCCCACTAAAGTCTTACGAAAATCAGATTTAACATATGTCATTCGACAGAATACTTTAAAATTTGGGATCCCGACTTTTGGTTAACCCTAAGTAGATATAAAAATGAGTGAGAAAATATTGAATCTACTATTCATTCATTAATTCTCTCACGACATATATTAGTTTTCTTACAGATATTTCTAAAAAATTAAAAATGATGATAAAGTTCAACCAATAGTCTAATTATATTTTAATTTATAAATATATTTCTATGTATTTAATATAGTTGAAAATCTTAATTTATTGTTGAATTAATATAAGATAAACTTACTTTGTAATAGATATGTAATAGATACTTTTTTGTATTTTTTAGTTGGATGTTTTGATGCTTGTTCAAGAAAATGAAAGAAAAATTGCAACATATTATGATCAATTTTTAATTGTTTAACTTGTGTTTCAGATAAAATATCGGCTAAAAATCCATATGCACATATACAAATTCTATCATATGATGATGTTTCAGCTAATGTTATGAGTGTTGTTGGTAATGTTGTTTTCGATGCAATAAAACAACCTAAATCTTGTGTTTCTACGGCACATAATAAAAAAATTAATGTTGAATCAATAAGAATTGTTTGATCGTTAGACCATTGATTAGATATATAAGTATAAAATGGTTGATAACTAATAATACGAATAAGTGAAAAAATATGACTATATGTTGTATCTTCAGATGAAATAATCATTTTAATAAGTTTACTTTTTTCATCATTCCAAAAACACGATGAACAAATAAGACGAATTAAATGTGTTATACAAGAAAGAATATCTACTGACCATGAATCAACTGTATAACTATATATATCAATTATAGGTAGATAATCATTAGTTAAATATTTAATTATATGTTCACCTGTATAAAGAAAATTAGGATTTGCAAGAATTATATAAACATTTATCGAAAAAGAACATGTTTTCAAATAAAATAGTTCTTTAGTAGATAATATTGTATTAGAAGAATTATTTTTAAATTCTTTTAAATAAAAACTATATTGATCACTCATAAGAATATCTTTTGCCATTCGTTCATTGATATATTTAATAATTGGTAATGATAATAATTGAGTATATTCGTGTAAAAAATATGATAGAATATCAAACCAATTATTTATCATTGTTATAAAAAATTCATCATCATTTTCACTTTCAATAATTAATTTAAATATTTCATCAATATATTTTATATTAGATGGAATTAAAAGTGAAGATTTTTTATCAAATTCAATATTATCATTATTAAAGACAATTTTCATATTAAATAAATTTAGAGTCTTAAATAAATGTGTATAATTTCCATCATCAATCCATTGATGCAAATCTTTACTACTAAGCATATTCCATGCCCAATCTTCAATAATAATTAAAGATTTAAATGAATTATTTATAAATAATGATAATGTTTGAGATGTCTGTTCACCAAGGATATTTGATAATTTATCAAGAGTTACATTTGATGCTCTCGAAACGATCAATTCATTAACAAGTTCTTCAATATTTTCATCCATGGCTAATTGTGTTTAGATATTATTCATAATAAAATGTAACATACACATTACATTCGATAATATTCTTTATATAAATAGACAGGTATGTATGCATGTGTATCCTACGTATTTTTTTTTATTGATCAAAACAATATTCACGAACGAATAAATACGAACGAAAAAATTAATCATAAATCAAAATGACGTAGTATGACACACTTTTCAAAGAGAAAAACCAATCATTTTTTATGTGTATTTCGAAATTTAATATATAAATAATCATTTTATTATGAATTTTAAATAAAATTATTCAATTTATTCGTCATATTTTATCTAATAAATCTATTTCTATGTTAAAAACAATATTTGAACACATTCACCACGATTCAGTTTTTTTGGCAAAATCTCAGAAATAGCTATATCTCTCAAGAGTTAACTTAAGATAAATGTATTTGGTAACTTTTTCATTATCTTCTACAGATTATTCATTGTTCTTTTGTTCATATCAGCTAGTGGCGGAATCAATGGGGAAGCTTGTGGGAGCCAAGCTCCCTCTAGAATAATTTGCGCTTCACTAGTAGTGGATTGATAGGTACGAAGCTTTCGGGGCTTTGGTTTCTTCTTCGAAAACCCGTTCATTTGTTCCGATAAAAAATGAAGAAAAACTGGATGCATATTATTTTATATGGGCCTTGAACAAGGTATTTTAACTGCGTGTGCCCCTTATTTATGAAGTTTTCCTTCCGTCAGTATGATATTGTACTGTCTAGTAGAATCTGTTGGTAATTTTTACGTTCACTTAACAAGAGACTTTTAAAGTATCTCTCGAATTCCCATCATACATTTCTAGTTATTTTTACTTATTTGACATCAAAAGTATAGCGTTCCTTTTTCGAGAATATGTGAGCAAGAAAAATATTGTTTACTTTGGACGGTTGATAGCACTGTGTCAGAAAAGCTGAACTTCACATGTATTTCTTATTCACTGTAGACGAAGAAAACACCGTTCATAACCGGGAAATAAATATATGTCATATACACGTAATAACAAGGGTTGATTTCAGCAAAAATTCTTTTTGGTAAATACAAGTTTCATGTCATCAATAATATGTGAATGAGTATTCTCACAAATGAGGTTAGCCAACAGTTGACATGCATTGGCCAGCATTCTACATCCTCTATTTCATCAACTGTGCGAAACAAATTTCTTACAGTACCAGCATTTCATGAAAATAAGCACTTTTCGAGAAATAGTTCAAAAGATTCTCGAAAAATATTCATAATTTGAACAGTGTCAAACGTGGTCTATTCAAAATTTTTATAATATCTAAGTAAAAAGCTATCCAGAAGACGTTGTATATCTAAAAGCAAAACTACATTTGTTCAAAGATGTTCGTTCTTACGGAAGCAAGTGTTTTCAGTTTAAGTCCTTTTCCGCACACTTTTAAACAAAGTGTATTTTAGAGATTTAATGGGTGATGAAAACCCTAGTGGTTTAAGTGTATTAACCATAGTAAGAGATTTTGTGAAAGTACCAAATGGTTTCGAAAGTAAACACAGAATCCTTAAAATAGCAGTTATGTGAACTATTTGTTTTCTTAGCAGTAAAGGTTGAATTGGACCACATTAAGTGCTCATCAAACAAATGTATGCGCATGAAGTGGATGACCCCGCACTATGAAAGAAAAATATCTGTCGGAGGACAAATTAAAATTCAGTTCAGTTTAAATTTGTCCTAGTTCACATCAAAATGTTATCCTGAAATAAGGGCAAAATAAAATTTTGTTTTGTACTAATTAGAATAGAAACATTTCAAACCGAACTAGTTCATATTAAAATTCAAGTTTGAAGTAGACTAAAATGTTGATCAGAAGTAGTACAGATTAAAATACTGAAAAAATAAATAGGAATTCTCAAAATATTTCACTTTTATATCAGAATCAGCGTTAAGTTGATTTTAAAAATGAAACATTTTCTATTGGTTAAAAACCTTGGCCAATAAACGAAGCATGTAGTAATAAATACCTTTTATATATCAGAACGTTGCTGTAGTGGCATTTTGGTATATTCTACTCTTCATCAATATTTTTTGTGCTTTTTTGCATTTAATGTCTAATGAGTTTGTAACGCCAGGTCAGAGCTGGTTAAAACTTCTGAACCAGCTTCACTTCTCTTGATATATTTGGAATGTGACTTCACTTTCAAGTACAACGGTCATATGGTAGCTGTTGTAGATAGTCAGACGTAAGCAAATATTTCGGATTTTTTGAAAAAATGATCCACAATAATGATGAATGCTTTTCTATATTCACTGTTGATATTTTTTCCACAGGATGATTAACTTTGGCTATTAATTCAAACGCGATCCTGTCGCAAATAATTGAACTTTCGATTAAAGATTTTCATTGGTCAGATCCGACTGTTAAAATGCTCGAAAAATCCGATGGGATTCTATTAAAGGAGTTTTCAATTCGAATTTCTATAAATATTGATGAGGCCTAAATAAAAATTGTTATGTCTTGTAGAATCCGTTTTATCTAGGTTAAGGAGAACCATACTCAGGACAACTCTATATATCTATAGTGTGACTGTACTCATTCTAAAAAACTATTTATAAATTGTTTGTTGATTTCTATTAGATTATTTCATTCATTCTGAGTAACTGTGTTATTTACAGGTGGAAAAAACTCGCATCCTTTCAGTATTTCGATCTGTACTGGTTCCAATAAAAATTTTATTTTGTCTTATTTCAGAATGATATTTTGATGTGAACTAGGGCAAGTTTAAACTGAACTGAACGTGTCCTCAAAAAACTTCGACAGCATCTGACAGATTGCGAAGAGATTTGGAAGCTGAGCTCTCCCAAGATCAGAATCCTGGTTCCGCCACTAATACAGCAAATAATGAGTAATAACAAAATTTCCAGATTTTTTCCCCGTATTTTTATCTTTGTTATGTGATGTATAAAAGCGTTCCAAATTTTGAAATAGATAGGTCACATGTCGTTCGAAGAAACTTATACAGAAGAAAGCGCTACGTCACTAACAATGGAACTGTTTGTACTGATAAGCAAAATGGATGACCGTGTGGTGTGCAAATGATCACTTCCACCAAGAAACTAATAAGTTTAAAATATGAGCTGCCGATGACGTACCTAAGCAGAGATATTCAATTTTTAAGTTACGCATTACATAGACATAGGAGTATATATATATAATAATACATGAATTATTCACATCAATTTTTAATATAACTATCAGATATTTTAGGAAACTGGTTTCCAAAATCTTGGTGAACTTTATTAACAGTATTTAGTCTTCTCTGGATATGACTTCATCTGAAGTTTAACAGTACGCAATTGAACAAAAAAACTGTTGTATTTGAAAAGTATCTTTTCATGTAAAATATTCAAAAATTAAGTGCATTGATGCTTCGCTTAATAGTTTAGATATATTCCTTTACGATTGGTATTCGTAAGAATGAATCAGGTGCGCATTCGAAGTAACGTTTTTTCTTTTTTTGCACTACGATTAATATTTTAAAAGATTGGTCTTGTCGATTAAAAAATGAATTTGGTAAACATTGTGAAACATCTTCTCCATTTAACAAAAATGGAATTTGGCTTTGAAGATTCAACAACAAATGCTGATGAAATTGTCGCTTCTCAACAATTATTCGAAATTTTAAAGTCATTTAAAGATAGCTGCTTCGGTGAATTTTATACCGATCAAACTCTCGATTTCTATGATGAATTATGACGAAATGACGGACGAAGAAGAGAATATTGACGATTACGATGAAAATCAATATTCAAACATTCAAAATAATTTTACATTAGAAGAGATGGAAGATATTGTGGAATGAGTTGATCAACATCCAAATTATAAAATTGCATCTAATAAACATCAGTTCCGAAAGGTCAAGTACATGTACTACATCACAAGGTTTAGAGAATATATTAAAACAAATGGCACAAGATTAGAAAAAGTAGAAAAAATCAAAGAATTTATGTGGGACGAATTCTATATGAAGAGAGCAATTGAAAAAGAAGCAGTTCATGATAGTGATCTGGAACTCTTCGCTATTCAAAAAGCAAAAGAATTAGATTGGGACAATTTCAAAGCACGTCCATCATTCATCGTAGTGTTCAAGGAAGAATATCGTATTTCATCAAGAAGATATAATAAACTGATTACACGAATTTCTTCACCAAGAAAAATTTGTACTTTGAAAGGTATGTAAATTGTTACTTGAATTTCCAGTTTATTTATCATAATGTGATACATATTTGAGATGCTTATGACTAGATCGAAAATCAAAGATCTTTAATTCAGAATTATTCTTCTCATCAAATTTTAAATAGTGATCATTGTTCATTCCAGAAAGAACATATTTCTCCAAGAACTCTTTCTTTCACTGGTGAAAGAACAACCGAAGTTGCTGTTAAAAAGAAGAATAATGTAACACACTCTTATACCATGCAGCCTATAACATCAGCTGATGGTCAATTATTAGACAAATTCTTACTTATTCTTCAAGAAACAGAAAATGAATTCGGTAAAAGAGTAGAAAAAGATTTAATTGTACCACGAAATGTCGTAGTACAAGCTTCAAAGTCCGGTAAGAGTAGCAATAAAAAACATTGCATCTTTTTAAATGAAGTTCTACGTCCATTGGTTGGTAGAAAATTTCTTCTTTTCCTTGATTGTTGGACGACTCAAACTGATCTAAAAAAATTTAGAACAGTATTTCCACATCAAGGCAGTCAATTATTAATTTTTCCTGAAGGATCAACTGATCATATTCAACCTCAAGATTTATCTTTATTTCGCTCATGGCGATACTTTCACAAAAAAATTGAGCATTACGTTCATGTCAACCGAACAGAAATGAACTTGAACGATCGTCAGTATTTCATAAATATGCATTCCATCATTCACAATCAACTATCTGTTCCACAATTCAAAAATCTCATCAAGTCTGGATTTATACAAGCCAAAATACTGAACGAAACAGTTGGTGAAGTCAACAAACCAAAGGATGTTTGCTTTAAGTTCTATGATCTTTATTGTTCAGTTATTCGTTGTGAAGAGCGAACTCTTCTAACATGTGCTTGGTGCAAAAGACACTTTTGTTATTATCATCTGATCGAAGATCTTCATCTACATCTATAGCACATCTTTTAAAATATTATTTTGGTAGTTTATTGATTTTCGTAAAATAAAGTCAAAAATATTAATGAACGGTGAATTTCTATATATATAATAATCGTATATCGTCTATTCGGTACTGTTAAACTTCAGATGAAGTCATATCCAGAGAAGACTAAATACTGTTAATAAAGTTCACCAAGATTTTGGAAACCAGTTTCCTAAAATATCTGATAGTTATATTCATTGAAGAAATAGCTGCTGACGAAGTAAATTCAAACGGTTGGTACGAAATAGAACCAGAATCGGATGCAGAATTCATAGAAGATCATGGATTCATCGATGAAATAATTTCTGCTTCAAAAGATAACACAATCAACCCTATCGATTGCTGTCGACATTTAATCACGGACAAAATTATTAGCCTTTTGGCTCGTGAAAATAATCGGTATGCTCCAAATATCGTGAATGGAAACCAACCACTGATGAGGAAATGTTCAAGTTCTTTGGGTTCAAAACCGAGATGGGGTTGGTACAAATGCCATAAATGAATCAATTCTGGAGCAATAGTGAGCTTTACAGATCGAAGATTATTCGAAATGCTATGCCGAGAGAGAGGTTCGAATTTCTTCTTACGTTTTGACGTTTATACTGGCCAACAAGATTTCACAGCAGGTCTTGGACATGCTCAAATAGTGGTAATGAATTTATTGGATGATCTTGACGGATGCTATCGAACTGTCATAGCTGACAACTTCTTCACCAGCATTTGTCTTGCGAAACGTTTGTTAGAACATGATACGTGTATCTTATTGGAACACTAAGAAGTAGTTCAGAAAAAAATCGGACGTGGCGAAGTTTAAGGACTACAGAACAAAGACGACGTGAAACTAATTAAATGGAAAGACAAGGCCATCGCCATCAACAAGAGTGGTGTATACTGGAAGTATCAAAAGTAAAAATAAGTTTATCATGAAGCCACAAGTAGTACTAGATTATAATGAAGGAAGACAAGGTACTGATTTGTCTGATCAGCTTTCTTACAATTTCAAGAAAGTCTTGTTCAATCTTTACTTCTTGATACCCCGTTCGAGAAGCTGAAGCCGGATGTTAAACAGAAACAGACTGGCTAAGAAAAACGTAAACTTTAATAAAAAAACACCATCCTTCGTAATAAATAACTGAAACAGCGGCAAGACGAACTAGATGGCATACTCTTTAATGTTTTCATTGAACAACTAAGGAACAGAAACTATTTTTTTATTAAGTTTCTTGTGAAAGTCGAGCGGATCTCATCGGTGGGGATGCGTCGTGGTGAATGTGTTAAAACACTCACGACTTAAACGATGCTTCGATCATTTGTACACGAGATAAAAATTCATAGTAATTATTATCGATAGTACGAAAGATAATAAAAAGGCAAAGAGACAACATAAGAAACAAAGTTTCTATATTTATTTGAAGACCATAATTACAATAATTAAGTATGAAAACAAAGCAAGAAAAAAATTATAGAACAATATTATATGCTATGTCATTAATTTGATCAACAATAATGTTTTGATTAGGATTCGAAACAGCATTGAATAATCGTTGATCAAAGCAGTAGTACTTCTTTTTTCTATTAACTGTTTCGCCAGCATTGACTCGAACGATCTTGGTATTATAATATATATCCATTAGTGGTCTGCGGTTCCTAAAAATACCCGGAACCGAACCGGAACCGCCGGTTCCGGTTCGGTTCCGGTTAGCAAAAATGAATAAAAGCGGTTCCTTTTTCGGTTCCTAAAATCCGTTCTGGGTACCGGTATTTTGTACGATAATATACAAAATATCAAATA
The DNA here is from genome assembly GCA_022393335.1 of Macrotrachela quadricornifera. Classification (NCBI taxonomy): domain Eukaryota; kingdom Metazoa; phylum Rotifera; class Eurotatoria; order Philodinida; family Philodinidae; genus Macrotrachela; species Macrotrachela quadricornifera. The sequence goes on along the minus strand of JAJEKB010017367.1, from coordinate 7,935 downwards.
ATAGATTTTTTTAGAAATTTCTACTTTTCATTTTCGAGATTATTCATGTTTATTCTTTCATGAAATGCAATTTTTTCATAAAATGTAAAAAAAGAGTGGAAGAATGAGAAAAAACATTACGATACCATATGTCCACATGAAATTATTTATATTACAAGTTCTAAAAAATCTGGTTCATCATTTTCTTCATCTTCTTCACAATCATCATTACAAAAAACGGTATCATCTTCGTCATCCACTTTAAACTTCTTTGTTGTTGTGGTAATAGGTTCTTCTTCGTTTCGATAGGAGATTGTAGAAGATAATTGTCCACCAATTCTTCTTTTTTTTTCAATTGTATGAACTTCATTAATTTGATTTTCATCAAATGACTTTAACAATACTAAATTCTTTTGTAAGAATAATAATTTGTTTATTTTTTCTGCATCGAGACGTGTACGTTTATCTGTAATTGTAGTTTTAGAAGACGAGAAAAGCCGTTCTACAGTTGTGTTAGATGCAGGTACAGCATACAAATCTTGTACAATTGAAAACAAGATTGGAAATTTCAACTTTTGTTGTAACCAAAATTGTAAAATATCGTCCTTTTCATTTAATTGAACATTCAATTCCAAATATTCATTTAATTCATCATACGGTGATGATGTCGATTTTAAATGATTTTGTGGTGTATCAAAACAATATGAAAGAAGACATTTTGACGTTGGTGTTTGAGAATCAGGTGCATTTGTATTAACAGGTGTTGTTGTAGTCGTTGTACATGATGGTTTGTTTGATTGACGCTTCAAAATTTCTTTTTTGACCAATTCGACAGCTACAACTTGTAAACTAGGATTAATATGAAAGTTTTTCATAGAAGGATGAAGAAAGGTAGTTATGTAGTGCACATCTTGCAACACCCAAACATTTTGAATACGTTGTTCTAAATAGAAAAATAAGTTTTTTCAAAAATGAACTGTATCATCATATAAATAGGTCAGATTTTCAACGATCTGGTATACCTGGATGAATATGATAGTTTCTTAGTGGACCTCAAGGCTTCCTTCTCTCCTGTAGGAAGTTGAAATAGCGTTGCACTATGCTTTTGCCCCTCCTTCCTACGTTTTCTAACTGTTTAAAACAGGTAAAACGAATGATCGAGTCTCAAAAAAGATAAGTTAATACCAAGAAATTTTTTCATTTCTTGTATTCCACCATGCTCATCAGAATGAATCTTGCAGTGATTTAATAAATATTGTCGCATCGGTAGAACTATATGAATTGTTGGTGTTGTATCACAGCTAAGCTGTTCGATTACTTCTTCAAATGGTTTTAAAAATAAACAAACAGATTCTAGTAAATCTTTATCAATCAATATATAATTATTCAGAAAAGTCCGTTCCAAAACACCAGCTAATTCATCAAACACTACTAAAAAAATGTTCATTGTATGAAATGCACCGTTAAATCGAGTATCGGAATATGATTGAAGTTGTCGAGATAATTGTGATTGTTTGTGTGCTCGCCTCATGTGAGACACAATTTGACGAATATTATCAAACATTTGTTGAACAATATCACAATTAACTGGAACTTTATCGATTGTATCTGTAGTAAAACAATGTTGTAGTTGCTTATTCAAATAATGTATTGAACAACCAACTCTTATGCATGAATCTTTGAAACTAGCTTTCATCTTGTTTTCGTTGTCAGAAACTACAAATTTACTATCATCTAATGATAAATTATATTCCATTAATTTTGAGTCGACAAATTGTCGAACTTGATTTGAAGTATGATTCCCTCGATCATATGGATAACAACCCAATATAAAAACATATAATTTTAAATCCTCATTCAAATGGAAAAGTGCAATACCACAAAAGCTAACACCTAAAAAAGGAGACATAATATTAGTATTAAGTTCATCGTTTTAAATATGTTGTAAATTTATGACATCTACGCAATGTTCTGTCAGAAAGCAAACACCTACCTGTATGTGGTTCCGTCCAAAAATCGACAACAATTGAATAAGATTTCATTTTCTTACATAAATTAATCAGTTGAGATTTTCTTCTTGCATATAATCTATTGATTTGTCGACTAACCTAGTATAAATAAGAATAATTAACTTAGATTCCATCTGAAAAAAGAAAATTCTCTCTTTATGTTTTACTTTCCCTGTTTTTTTTATGACTTACAGTAGTCGGATGTGGAAGTAAATCTTCAATATTCACATGTTGTATATTTGATAATTTTTGACCAGCATCAAATAGTGTTTGTGCAAAATAAGTAAATCCATTACCTGAAATAAGTTTAAATGCACGAGTGTCCAAAGAAACAAATTCAACTGCTGCATTTGTAATTTTTTCTTTTATTTTTCGTGGAATAGTTTGAGATTTTTTAGGACGAAAATATTCTTTAATGCCTAAAGATTGATTTTGATTGGTGGTAGTGTTAGATGTTTGGCATGACTTGTGGTGTTTTATCATGGAACTTGTACCATCCGTTGATGTATGATATAAAACATCTTTACATGTATCACAAGATACAAAATCTTGTTTTTTATTATTGATATGTATATAACTAAAGTTTAACCAAACATGTGATGATGATGTTTTCGGTTTCACAAATGCTACACTTGAATCATTATTTTTTATTAATTGTATAATAGTTTGTTTTGTTGGTGGAGTAATATTCATATTACCACTAAAGTTTAATTTTTCATTTACAAAATATGAGTAAAGCAAAAATATAAAATTAACTTCAAAAAGTGAACTACGTTTGTTGATTCATACTGCATGTATAAGTATCCATTAAAATATTCGTTTATTTGTTTGTAGTAAGATTACAAATCAATATTTTATATCGATAAAAGTTTCACTCTGAGCGAAACCACAAGAGTATGAAGATATAGATGACACTAGATACTGTTAAAAAAATTTTCGGTTCCAACGGTTTCGGTTCGGTTCTACCCGCTTTTATTTCACGGTTCCGGTTCCGATTCCGGGTAGAAAAGACTGAAAAATGCGGGTCCCGGTTCGGTTCTCGGTTCCATTTTTTCTGGAACCGCTGATCCCTAATATCCATAGCGTCGGATGCGAGCATTGAAAAACACATTCTGAAATCAGAAAATTATTCATATATGGAAATTTGTTTCGTTCATAAACATTCCAATATTTAATATCAAATAGAGGTCATGTACGTGATCCATTTGTTCGAAAACGTCCTATGTAATTATCTTCAAAATAATCTAATATACTTTGAAATGTACCATCTATATGAATACTGAGATCTGTAAATGCATTAATAACATTATTTGGATGAATAAATGCCAATGCTGCTATTTTATGCATACCTTGAGCAAAACCGGCATCTTCTTTATTTTGCTTTTGTAAACCTTGTGTCTAAAATAAATAATACATAATACGATCAGAACCACATAATTAATTGTTTTTTACTATGATATAAGTTAGGTGTACCTGTAATTGTCCATGAATACTTTGTCGCAGATGAAAATAGCAACCAAATAAAGAACTCGTGTAAATATATCTGCATGCGAATTTCATCGATTAAATACTTTATTTTCATAAGATGTGCCTTTTTTCGAAGTTTAGATATTTAACACATGATATGATTTTATTAAATATTTTCTTCTATTGCCTACTACATACAATAAATATTATGATTTTATTTTCATTTTATCGGTCATATACTAAATAATTATTCATAAAATCTTTTAGTAGGATTATATGATGAAAAGTGATTAATATTATTTAAATAGTAGTATTTAGTATATTGTGGCAAAAGGGTTATGGATACCTGAAAATTCTTCTTTTTCAAAATCTAACATTATGGTTTGAGGATCCTATGCTGGTGCAAATTCTAATATTTTGTTAATCATCTCTTGATATGTAGTCATATTTTTTCGTCAGAGTAAACAAAATATAACAAGAATGACAAACAATTGGTAAAAAATTTCTGAAACGATCTAGTCAAAACAAAGATTTTTGGTTAGTAGAATAAAGATTAGGTTTTTCATACTACAAAGGTCCCGTCCATCAGATAATCAGCTGATAATTGTAAGATTTCAAGATTATTCAGAACTACTAAAGATAAGTATTGGATCAGATCCTAAACAGAAATATTAAAATAAGTAACTGATTAAGCTTTTTATTAAATATTTTTTTTTAAATAATTAGAAGATGTGTTTTACTCACCTGGATCTGTATCAATACGTAAAAACGTATCATTTCGTTCGATTAATTGCAAAACTGACGGATCGGTAGAAAAATCTACATTATATGTTGCTTGTGGTAAATCAATTTTTTTTTCGATGATGTGAAATTGTCCTTTTAACATGATCTAATGGTGACAATCGTGCACGTGCTGAATCCGATCTTTTTAATATGCATTGTGTTAATACAATATCTGTTGTTTCTCGAGTATTTTTTGCAACTTGTTGCATGATTCCCATGTTGTTTTAATATCTTAAGGTATGTTTTACTAACAGACTCATTACATGTATGTATACGAAAATGACAATTAAAAGTTTTATTATCAGTTCGACAATACATATTTAACAAGAATTAATAATGAACTTTTTCATATGTGAATGATCATCTTTCATATATACAACACATTTGTTCTGAAAATGAGCTCATTTTAATTAGATCAAATAATTAAACGAATTAAATAGACTATGTCTATTCATTACAGTTCATGCTTGATCAGATTATATAATTTGTTATTTGTAAATGTGAATTTTTATCTTGTGCGTTGTAAAAGAATAATTAAAAATTTTTTTAATAAACTATCATTACAAAATGATGGAATTTTGTATAAAATAAAAAATATCTCTGTTTTCTTTTTTCTTTTTATATCGTCAGAACTTTTAAAAACGTTTTCTTAATATTTAGTATGCAATAACCATGATTTTATGTATCGATTTTGATAATAATTAATGATCTAGACCAAAAAACAAATTCTGTAATCTTATCTGAAAATATTTATAAAAATAAACGGCAGTGGAGGTGTATGTATATGTAATGCATCTCAGATTTCTTTTTTTTCATGCTGAAAAAAAATCTTTAGTTTATCGATAGAACACTAAAAAAAATGGTTTCGTGATTTGAAATAAATTGAAAACCTTTTTTTTTTGGTTTCCTATAAAACTACGAAACCTTGGAAAGATAAACTCTTGTACTCGAAGAACTTTTCGAGGGTTTCGTAGTTTTATATGACACCTTTTCTTTCAGTGAAGGAAAAAGAAATTAAAATAAATCAAAGAACTTGTGCAATAACTAATTATTGTCATTATATTCATTGAATAGATTTGGTTTTATTGTATTGATAAAAATAGAAATTTGTATAATAAAAATCATTGAATTGTCTTGAGACTTTTTTTATTATAATAAAATAAGATTTATGGCATTGCATAAAGATATGTCAATCGTGTAGAATCGAATAGAAAAAAAATAAATATGAGATGAAAGCGAAAAAGATTTTGTAGAAAAATAATCTGCAGAGTTGTATGTTTGGATTTAAAAGAATTACTAATTATTACAATGTGTAAGAATATACATCAATGGTTAATATCTCAAAAAACTAATATTATTTTTCGATCTTATCGACGAATGCGCATTTTTAATTATAATTTATTTAAAATTTATTTTATAATAATTATTATTTTACTTTATATATTTGTATATTATAATAATAATTCATGTGTATTATCGAAAGTTAAAAAATCTTCTGATGAATCATCACCTAGTGTAATGTATGTTGTTCGAACAGTATCAAAATATTATTCAATTCGTTTAATTCATCTTCTTAATACATGGATATCACTTGTTGATGAAGATGTTTATTTTGTTAGTGATAAATTAATATTAAATATGAGACCATCTCATATGATTATAACAGAAAAAACATGTGGTCCAACATCACATTCAGTTCGATCATTATGTTGTCAAACAATTCATGATTTTATATTATATCGTCGTTATCAAAATAAATATGAATGGTTTTGTCATTTTGATGATGATCAATATGTTCATATTAACAATCTTATTGATTATTTATCTAAACTTAATTCAAATTATCCATATTATATTGGAAGAAGTTCATGGAATACAACAGTTAAAAGAACAAAAAATCCAAAGCCAGGTCATTTTTGGTTTGCAACACTTGGTGCTGGAGTTTGTTTATCAAAACGTACTATTCAATTACTTGAACCATATACACGAAATATTTCACAATTTATTGATGGATGTGATAATCAACATTATCCAGATGATATTTATCTTGGTTTTATTATTAGTAATTATTTAAATATATCATTAACAAAAAATAATCGTTTTCATTCTCATCTTGAACGTTCATTATTAGGTGATAAATATACATTTATGAATACATTTCATCAACAAATTACATTTGGATTTGGTTTACCTAGAATTGTATATAATTATTTACCAAATTTATATCCAAGAAATGTTGATCCACTTAAAATGCGTACAATTCATTGTCTTCTTTATACACAATCAAAAGATTGTCAAACACGAACACAGTATTATCTTTTTAATTTAACTCAATAATATATTTTTTATTTATTATTAAAATATCATTATTTTAAAGTATATATGCAATTTACTTAGATCATTCTAAAAGTAGTGTCGGAGATACTAGAATTCTTTACAAAAAAAATTGAAAAAGAATGTGCTCTACATTATATATCGAGTTTTCACGGACTATTCTACGATACCCTTTGTATGTTTTCAAGAATTATTCTAAAGTATCCTTAGTGAGTTTTCATCAACCTGCCTAGAATAACCCTTAGACGATTACTACAGATACTTTAAAATACCGCTTATGCTGTAAAAAGAAAAAGGTACTCTAGGAAATCAAAAAAAGTATCTTCCAACGGGCATACAACCGAAAGCCCCCGGTGGTTTCGCATCAAAAAGGTTTCGTAAGCGCTCATTCGCACCGAACCTTTTTTGTTATCGACGCAATAACTGCCAAAAGAAGTTTCAGAGGTATTTAAACAGTTACCCAGGTCGATCGTTTCAGTGGACGGATTCCGCCGGAACCTGCAGGAAACTAGGCTTTTTCTGGAGAATTCTCGCCGTTTCCAGGCTGGATTAAAACGGAAACGGGAGGAAAAAATCACCGAATACGGAAGCAGTATTCCCGCCAGAATTTCTTCGTACCGGAACTGTTCAAATCTTCTCAATTCCAACAATCGAAAAAAGCCGGAAGAATTCAATATCCCACAGGATAATCATCAGAATCACAGCCTAAACCACTGAAAATGGCGGGAACGAAGCCGTAAACCGGTGGAAATCACAACATATCCTATTCTTAAAAACCTACTAGATTTCTCATACTATTTTCAGCATTTCTTCTCCAAAGCTCATTATTCAACTTATCATAAATTCTATTTCTGATGAATATCATTCTTCAAGTATTTTCCCATGATTATTCAGAAAAATCCTTTAACATTTCAATTAGTATTTCTCATATATTTCTCGATAGATTTATAAAGGATTTTACTCAAGATTTAGCGAAAAATTCAAGAATTTCTCAATGAATGTCGAGGATTTTGTTCAAAATTTGTCAAGAATTCCTAGGATTTCTTCGATTTCCATAAGGATTTCTCTAGGATTTCTGCGTGTCTTTCACTGAAATTGTACTAGGATCTTTCCTAGTCTCTCGATATCATTAGGATCATTCCTAGTTTTGCTGGTAAATCTCTGAAATCGTTCTCAGAAAATGCGCATGAAATCAGAGAAAAAAATACTTGTATATAACACTATCATCGTATTAATCGAATGTAGTATTCTTAAAATTGTTGCCATTGGTTAATAAAATAATCCATTCATAGCTGATATATAGATCTTTGTTACTAAACAAAAATGAATAAGAAATACAAGAAAAGTATATAGCGTAGACAAA
>JAJEKB010017366.1:0-31254 GCA_022393335.1 Macrotrachela quadricornifera | reverse complement strand
GTTTTCTCTGTCACAATGCTTAATAAGGTAGGTCATCCTTATACCATCTGAAAGAGGAGAATCCAAGAATTATACTTGTATAAAAATATTTTCAATCAAATGTAAAATGACTGTGTCCTAAGTCTAACAATAAATCTGAAAAATGGTCCGTCGTTAATAGGGACATTTACTGTACTGAGACCAATGATTCTCTACCTCCCATATTGTCGATATAACAGCGTGCACTATATCCGACGATAGACATTTGCGAGTTCCTAGATTTGAATGATATGAAAAATATCATCTCACTGTGACAGTAATCTTTCTGGCTTGCTTTTTAGACAGCAAGGTTCTATTGTACGTTTCGTCTGCTCATACATCGAAGTAGAAGAACACAGGTAATTTACAAAACAAGAATCAATAACAATGCAACAGCATTGGATTGTTGTCTACGTCATAACAGTTGTTATGGCGACTCATGTCCATACACAGGACTTGCAGGTCGATGTTGCCCCAACACACTCGCGTTTCGGTTCGAACCAAGGTGTGAACGTTGCTCTAAAATTTAAGAATACGGGCTCTCGTACTCTTTTCATTTACAAATGGTGCGTACCCAGTCACAAATTATTTGATCCACTTTTCCACGTTTTACGAAATGGCAAACATGTCGAATACGTCGGCCCATTAGTCAAACGACGTGTGCCCATAGCTGAGGATATGGTTCCTCTGAAAGCTGGCATGAATTTGAATACTAACGTTGAATTGTCTGCAGCGTATAACATGAATGAAACTGACGAATATACCGTTCGATTCAAATTCGATTGTGGCCCTTTGCACCTTCCATCTGAAGATAGATCAACGAGTGCGTCTCACAACGCGATTTTGAAGTCTGACCATGTCGAATTATTTGCCGAAGCCCATCGGAATGAGGTGATCGAAAAAGGCGCCCTAATCAACACGCATATCAAATCGACTGTAAATACTTACCAGGGCTGTTCATCAAGTCAACAATCTTCAATTGTTGGTGCAATCAAATCGGGTATAAGTTATTCTAGTAGCTCTATACAGTATCTGAATTATGTCAGCTTCTGGAGTGCGACGCGTTACACCACTTGGTTTGGCACGTATTCAGCGAGCAGTGTGGCACAATTGAGAACAAATTTTATCAACATTAATTCGGTCTTCAATACCAAGCCCATGACATTCAACTGTGCATGTTATGATTCGGGCGTATACGCATGGGTTTATGCGAATATGCCTTATAAGATAAACCTGTGTCCCGAATTCTGGTCATCATCAACGACAGGTAGTGATTCTATGGGTGGCACGTTAATTCATGAAACTTCTCACTTTACAGTCGTGGCTGGCACTACAGATTATGCGTACGGTCCAACTAAATGCAAAGCTTTAGCCAGGAATAATCCTGCCCAAGCACTCAAAAATGCCGACAACTATCAATATTTTACTGAGAATCAATAAGCACTGAAATAATGCTTATTATGTGACTTTTGATTTACTTTAAATTTCATGACAAATTTCTCTTTTTCTTTGTAAAACTTTTGAATGTGTGCACAACTTTTTTATTTTATCCTCAATTAAATTCGACTGATGACGTGAGTTTTTCTGTCTTATTATGGTTTGAATACTTGCTAAACAGTCGTATTTTTCTGTTTTCTGGTTGTATGTCCTCCTATGATTTTAGTTTCTTTTAATCCACTTATTTTAATCTTCTTTTCTCGCAGTACTCATAAGTTTTTGTATGCTGACATGTATTATCACCATTTATTCTCAAATAAAACATCAACTAAAGAAAAGTTGTACGTATTTTGATGAACAAAAATATAAGTGAATTACAACTTTTTGGTACGAACGTGATTTTAGTTGTAGTTGGTCAATAATTTTTGTTCTACTCAATCAATTTAGATGATTTTGTGGAACTCACATATGATAAATGTGAGTGTAAATTTTAAGTCAAAGTTTTGTGGCTCTCCTGTTCCCCACATCTTCCCTTACAGACAGTCACGATACACAAATTGGTTGCTACGTTTATTTAGCTGCTGCACAATTATTCAATATATATTTATGAGATTATTTGTTACTTGTTAAAATCATCTCTATTCAATAGATTTTTTCAAAGAATAATATTTGGTCTACAAGTAATAATAATAGTATTTGAATTATCCATTAATACTATTTAATGACAATGTTGGCAAATGTTTGATATTAAGACACTGTTCAATGACTACTAACATTTGCTTCTACCGTCTACCAGTACACAGTTGGAAATAATATTAATCTAGAGGATTTCACCTATAATTTCCAGTAGAAGAGATAATGAATTTTATATTAAATGAAAGCTCATCAAAAATGAGGTTTATTGATACTAAGTAATAAAGATTATGCAGACTTTTTAATATCGAACTTAAAATACTTTCCAAAATTTTATATTTTTTTTTGTAGTAGAAAAGTAAGGTGTCAGTGATTCAAAAATGGAATAATATGTTTTTCTTGGTTATTTTCATGTGGTTTGATCAACTTCGTCGAGCTCTATAAAACTGTATATACAAAAAATTTTTGTGATAACAAATTCGAAAAACCGTTTGAAAAATCTTTAAAATGTTTAAAAAAGTCATACTTTTGACATGGAAGAAAAATCACTGAAAATTTCAACAAAATTAACCTTTTCTGATTATTTTTACTGTTTCAGGTGTTTCTTTTGGTACATTCTTTAGAGTTTTCAGTGAGTTTGAATCCAACAACTCTGTTTAAAAGTTTTTTCTTATATCCCGTTTGTAGAGTTCGACGTGGGCTATCGAATCATGTGAAAATATCCAAGAAAAATACATTCCATTTTTGTATCCTATTGCAACAAAGGATAAAATTTCGGAAAGTATTTTAAGTTCAATATTAAAAAGTTTGCACAATCCTTACTATTTAATACCAATAAACCCCAATTTTGATGAGTTTTCACGAGATATAAAATTCATTATCTCTTCTATTGGAAATTATAGGTGGTACTCCCTAGTATAATATTATTTCCAACCGTGTATTAACTCTGGATGCTCAAACTTCAGTTAGCCAGATCTTCTCAATGGTTAATCACTATTCGTAATTCTAATTGCGAAGTTTTTTTAATGAAATGAATTTAAGCAAAAGAACTTTTCATTATTGAATTCAAACTAGTACTGATAATATGTCTATATAGCTCAGGTTCCATTTAATACCAGATTTTCCAATCCTAATACTTTAGATATTGATTTTTAAGAATGGTATGAACTACATTTTAGTAGTTATAGAAGTATTGAATTATTCATTGTACTTAAAAGAGAGCTAGATTTGATGTTGTTTTGATCAGAAACTTACTATACAGAAAAGAAAGTTTGAAATATGCTAGTTCATATCAAATTATCAGCTTTGGAGAAAAATGTATAGCTACGTTTAATGCATAACATAACAATAGAGAGTTATATTTTGTGTTATGTACGTTGAATCTGTTAAAATGTTATTCCGTAACAGTTGATGGTATGGTGTGAAACGACTTAAAACATATATACACTTAAGTGTTCGTGAGATCTCACCAAATGGAAAAATACTTAATAAATTAGATTTAATTTGTTTTTTCTAAACAAATCTCTAATTTGCATTTAAATTCCATCATGTTCATTATAAATAATAATGTGATTGTATGTTTATTATAGTCTGGAACAAAATAAGACGTAACTAATCTGTATTTGATTAATGCTTTTCGAAAATGTCATATCAGACAAATATAACAGTAATCGTCGTATTCCATTGCCTATTAAATCATTTTTTCTTCATAGAAGGGTGATGTGTTGAATCATTAAATAATGAATAAACCTTCTTTATTTGTTTTAATATTCATTAAGAACAAGTAACGCTCGACTGATTACAATTTACTCAATATCTATTGCTTCTCATTGAGTTCTAGAGTCAGAAATATCGCTGAACAAACAGACACATGCAAAAAAAACTGTATATTATTAAAAGGGCTCGTCTATAACAATAATGCAGTTTTTTTTTGTATGCGTATGTTTATTCAGCGATAGTTAATGAGTAGACTATATTCAATCGAGAGTTAAACGAGTTGCAGCGACGAGTATTAGTTGTCTCATTGCAGTTACTCAAAACATATATACAGAGTATAATAGAGGAGACTGATAATATTAGTTTTCAACACCTTATAATTCCACCCTGGAAAGCCTAAAACATTTGATTCCAACAATCTATGTTCGAAATATGTTCAAATAGTTTAGATAACTAATCAGATAGAGACTACTTCTATTTCGGATCATTTTGCATGCAAAATGAGATGGAGAACGAGTCAAATTAGTGTATCATTTGCTTATACGTTCTATCTTGATTGACAGAAACGTTTCGCTTTGATACAAACACATATTCATGTGCAAAATGATCGGATCTTCTTTTTTTTAACATTCATTTTATTTTTATTGTTCCATTAAAAGGTTAACAATTTTCAAGAACACTGGTTGTTACACACATGCGGAAAAAAAAATTGAAAGAGAAGAGGGAAAAATGATAATAATTAATAGGGGTAAAAAGTATTCAGTGGACTTTCGTGTTCTATCTATGTACCCGTATCCTCATATTCTTATTCAAGGTGGTTTTTTAGAAAAATATTTTAAAACGAAAAGTACCAAAGTTGAGCTTGATTTTTTATAAAACCTGTACTGCGGTTTGTGTATATTAATGAAAGATATTACATCGAGATAAGAATGTTTTACACGTTCCGCTAATCTTTTGGGAAAAATACTATCTTGATCGAAGGCCATACTTGGGTAATATGTTTCACAGGGAGACTTAGCAATGAAGTAGGCTGTTAAGGTTTGTCTATATACGTCTGCTTCAGCAGCTACGTCTAAATGTTTTTGCAGCTTTAACCAATATTTATATAGATAGTCGCGTAACGAAAATTCACGACTTAAAGCAAGAGTTGTTATATCATCGTACCCCCAAAGTGAATACACTAGCCTTAAACTAGTACCAAAAACGTGCTCAATTTTTTCTTTTTGTTTATCGGTAAAAAAGAAAAAGCAAAAAAAGAGCCATATGAATTGGGGAAGCGAGAAGGCTAGAAATAGTTTTCTTCTTATTTTTCTCTTTTTTTTTCAATAAAAAAGAGTAATAAAATTAATAATAATAATAATAATAATAATGAAAAGAATACGAAATATAAAAAAAGACGGATAAAGAATGCGTGTATACTTCGATAAGCGCGCGAGGAGAAATGAAAAATGATCGGATCTATGTGACTAACGTATTCAAAAAATTGAATTATTTATGTTCAAGGCGAAACCTTGAAAACAATGCAAAATATCCGATTTTGGTACTTTCAGAAGACGTTTTGTAAAAGTCTGCTCATTTCTAAAGAGTAAATCAATTTGGATTCGTCAACGTCTCAAATGAAGATAATGCTTGGAAGTATTATCTTATATGGTCAGGTCAACACCCAACCATTGGCCAAACGAGAGAGCATATCCCTAATCCAGGACTTCGACTGCTCTCGAAGACCATGCAAATATATTTTTAAGAACTGATATATTCATGAAGAATGTTTTAAGGATTAGTATATTTATCAAAATTTGCTTTTTCATCAAAGATTAAATGAGCCAGTGAGTTCTGTTTGTTGACCACAAAGTTAACATAACTGAGCAGATGAACCTGCTAAAATTATGGATGCGACGATCAGGTTTCTAGGTATACAAATTTCATGATTCTTTTTTGCAGTTTCTCTTTAAATTTATTATTTTCTGGTTCGCAACTAATGACATATCTTATATATTCCTCCTTTTATCTCAAATCTCACGTTCACTCTTTAAATAGAGACATATTGGCAAAAATGAAGCCCGCCATCAGTCTACTTCTTCCAATTCTTCTCATCTCAGTTCTTGCTGATTTTTATGTCGTCTGAAAGACACTGTTCCGTACGTATCATACTCTCCCATCCAACAAATACAACTGTATTTCCCCTATGCAATTTGGCCAAGTTGCCTCTGGAAGTGTAGATACCAATTAGTTTCAAGTTATTGGCAATACGTGCGGCGCCAACAAGCGCGACTTTTATAAACGGCCAAATGATCATTGTCAGGCCTATATTAACAACAGTTTTTACATGTTTTTATTTGTACCGTTTTACTCAAAATGAATTCTACTGCATTTGGTCATGTACCGTGTCCAAAAAACTAATACAAATTCATTGTGACAAAAAACAACAATCTATACTTTCGTTTTTTCTTTATCTTTTTGTTTCTTCTTCTCCTCCTCTTTCTGTTTCTTCTTCTCTTCTTTCTCCTTCTCCTTCGCTTCCTTTTCCTCCTCTTTCTGTTTCTTCTTTTCTTCTTTCTCCTTCTCTTTTGCTTCCTCTTTCTGTTTCTTCTTCTCTTCTTTCTCCTTCTCCTTTGCTTCCTTTTCCTCCTCTTTCTGTTTCTTCTTTTCTTCCTTCTCCTTCTCTTTTGCTTCCTTTTCCGCCTCTTTCTGTCTCTTCTTCTCTTCTTTCTCCTTCTCCTTCGCTTGCTTTTCCTCCTCTTTCTGTCTCTTCTTCTCTTCTTTTTCCTCCTCCTTCTGCCTCTTCTTCTCTTCTTTCTCCTTTTCCTTGTCTTCTTTTTCTATTTCCTGTTCTTCTATTTGTTTCTCTCGGTTTATTTTCTTAAGTAATCTGTCGGCTATGCGATAGTTTAATTCTTTAAATGAGGACATTGTAATATTATGATTATCGTCATTTTTCCAATGAGCAGTAGACTTTAAGGTGCGGCCATCGCTGTGATGCAATTGTTGTCTGAATGACAAATCGTCGATCTTATGACCATTGACAGAGCCTGTCGAATGATGCTTCTGACGATGATTGTGAAGATTATCCGATCGACGATCACTGATCTCATTACTACCGATGACTGAAATGATCGAATGTTTGCCATATGTTGCTAAAATATACAAATACATGAGCACATGTCGCATAATTATACGTTCAATTTCGGACACGAAAGACATATCGAAATAGATCCACTAGTAGTTAAGGCTCGTGCTTTAATGTTGTTCACTTAGGCGAAGGCGTAGAAAGTTTAAAAAACTACTCGAGGTCTATATTTTACTTACCGATGACGTAAAATGCACAAATATAAATAAGTTGAAGCTGCATGATCATATATTTTTTGATCTAAAAGGGCTGGAACGTTATATTCTTCTTACACTCACTAAATAACTCTATATAAATGTCCCCATCAAAGAGGAGAATATTCATATTAATCCATTATCATGTGGGTGTTTCTTCGGTGACATACTTTAATCTTGATGATTTACTAAAAAAATATTGGATTATTTTTCTCGTGTACAAAACAAGTGAAAGGGCAAGATTAAGTGATTACAATTGCCATTTGTGTTTCAGTAAAGATCTTTCTTCATATTATTTAACCTGCGTCATTCTCTCGTGCATCTGTATACATCCTATTCAAAGAATCTTTCAATGTAGTTTTATTTTGTTGCAATTACTAAGAATTGAAACACATCCATGAGTTGTATTCTATGACTACAATCTTTTCAGGGAAGATCTACCACAGAACAATCCAACTCGCCATGCAGTTTGGGTTAACATAAACTTTTGAATCTTCAGTGTTTATTTTGACAACAAAATCTATTGATAGTTATTAATTATTCCACTTGTTGTTTCATTATGTAGATCGTATGTATTTCTCACAAGTAATATCAGAATGAATTAGAAAAGATGTTTGAAAATATGCTATAGATTTATTCAAAATTGACTCTGGATTATGACCTTCTTCTTTGATCAAAGAAACAAGAAAATAAATTCGTCACGCAAAACAAAACGATCTTATTCCCAATGTAGACAGTCGCTCTCAGGGAAATTGTACAACCTTTTACGCTGGATCTTATCAGAAGATTTTGTTTTTTTTTTAAATTAATAATAATCATTTACTCATTTATTTGAAAAAACTAAGTAGTTCAGAATAAAAAATCTTTTTAACAACAATTTTACCACCATAAATACGTTTTACGGTCATTAATATCATATTTTATTTGTAATGAGTGCTGTTCAAAAAAAAATTTTCTGATTTTACTAATCGAAAAGCATTACTTTCCTGAATTGATATTAAATCTGAATTCTTACAAAAAAACATATTCAATTTCAAATGTATGAAGATTAGGTGATTTAATAAGTTGATTTAAAGACATAATATTACTAGGACTGATTGAAAGAAGATTTTTACTTTGTTCAGCAGTGCTTAATAAAAAAATCAGTTCAGTAACATTTGGAAAATAATTTTGACAATTAATCATTGCTATTTCACTTCGAATTTCAATATATTGAACAGATCTCGTGACCATTTTTAGATCATTAAGGTTCATATTTTTGTCTTTTTCTTCATATAACATATATTAGTTTTTTGTCTTAAAAGAAAAAATAAAATCAAATACAAAACAAATGAAATTATATTCACCTATATGAATATATTAAATGAAAACTGCGAGAAGTTTCACGTCGTTTTTAATCAATATGATAATCAAAAAACTATTGTTGCTTAGATCAAAATGAAGAATTAAATTTATTCACTATAGTAATAAAACTAAAAATATCCTTAGCTCAATTTAATGTATAAAAAATACGTAAATATGGTATATGAGATAAAATTAATCTTTGCCATTAATCGACGTCTAAATATTTTCTATTATGACAAGATAACATATATAATACTTGAATTGTATTGAAAAAAGATTAACACATTGATTCAAATTGATTGAATGAAGGAATATCTGGACCGCTCAAAGAAACATGTATTAAATGCTTTAACACAGATGAATATTACTGCATTGACCTAACAGACGAATCATATGGAAAACTAATCGATAAATAATTAAGATAAAGAATATACGATAAGAGACTATTGAGATCATTTAGAATTTACATACTGTTTAAAACGAAATGTTGAATAGGATTGAATTTTTTTTATTGTAATAATCTATTTATAATAACGGTGATAAGTTGATTTTAATACCGATAAAGTTTGAATTTTTATTTAATAAGTTAAATATATAAGAAGATTTTGAAATCGAATATTGAAATTATAGAAAATTTCCTATACTTGAAAAAGACGAGAAGATCAAAAGTTTCATAAATAGATTCATTCGAAAGATTTTTCAAATGAATGATAGAAGAACTTCTTGATAAACAAAAAGACAAATATTAACGTTGAAAAGTAAAGAAATCTTTTATATAGAATAGAAAAAGAAAATGTTTGTTGAGAGAAAATGATTTGTCGTCATCGTACGTTATAACTTACATCACATGAAATCAAGAGAGCAAAAGTAAGACAAAGAAAAAAAAAAGTCATTTTCGATGTTTTAATCAATATCAAAAATATTTTAAATTTAAACAAAGACTTTATTAATTTTCTTTCGTGAATTAGTTAAAAAAAACAAACAATTGGAGTTAAATTAGTTTAGAAAATGGACGTGTAAAAATGTTTAATAGAAACGAAATCATAAAAACCGTACTCGTCAAATCATTGACCCTCAGCATTATTTGAGTGCAAAGTACCACTAGCTTTAATGCTATTATAAATTGCTAATGACATACTTCCTAAGAGAGTATCAATATTTCACTTTCGATTTTTTTTTCTTCAATAGTTGTCATTTTGACATTATAAAAGTTAATCTTCTTTTCAACTAAGGTATAACTTTCTTCTTCGTCGTTTACATATGTCAACCACTCCATTCCGAAATACATATATGTAAATTCTTGATATTTATTTTCTTTCTATTGCCTTGTATAAGAGCAATAAATATAGAAATACATTTATTCGATCACTTTATATTGCTGCTCGATTAGTCATAAGAGCAATATGCATGATACTCGATGTATTGGTATTGTAGGCTGTGGAAACATGGGCTTTGCACTGGCTCAACGTTTATCGTTATATGGTTTTACAATTATCATGGGTAGCCGTTATCCAGATAAGCAACGCGATACACAATTGAAAATAGTTTCGATTGTCGAATGTATACGTCGTTCGTCTCTGATATTCATTGCCATTCACCCAGAACATTATGCAAATTCTCTTCTAGTGCATCTGGCATACGAACCATCCTTATTTAATGAGAAAATTCTAATTGATCTATCAAATCAATTATGTGTAAAATCTCAATTGAATGATGTTTCCAATGCAGAACACCTTCAAACAGCAATACGTGAAGCCTTTGTCGTCAAAGCATTCAATACTATCTCATCGTTTCTCATGCAAAATATAACAGCCGGTGAATCACGCAATGTCTTTGTTGCTAGTGATCATTCGATAGCCAGAGATAAAGTAATGATACTGGCACGTGAAATAAATTTCGATTAATTCAATATGGGTTCACTTCGAGCTGCACGTCAACTAGAACGTAATACTAAATCTCTGTTTACTCAATGGCAAATTCCTATCATTGTTACATTTGTTATTTTATTTATCTGGTTTACTTATACACTTTGTATGGAATATATTGCTACTAAAACAACTTTATGGCATCAACTCTTTTTAAATATAGTTAATAAGAGTTTATGTCCAAGTGCCATCACTATGCTCGCTATTGTCTACATGCCCTCAAATCTCGCATGCATATTTCAATTGGTTTATGGAACCCGAGAACGACGATTTCCAAGGTGGTCAGGCCGATGGTTGTTAGTAAGAAAACAACTTGGTATATTGACATTTGTTATAGCTCTCTGTCATTCTGTTATTAGTATTATTCTAATGACACATGCTTACTACGCAACGTGGTTTCATCCTGTTGAAATCATGATTCCGATCATTCGAAATGAGACACACTTTGTCGTACAGAATGGTCTTATGACTGCAAAAGGTGAATTGGCATCTCTAATGGGTATTTTAACTCAACTTTGCATGTCTATTCAGGCTATCACAAGTATTCCTGCAATAGGTAATCTATTAAATTGGCGAGAATGGCGCTGTGTCCAATCAAAACTCGGTACTCTTACATTATTATTTGCTATTGGGCACGTCGCTGCAATGGCTACACCTCGCTGGATAGAATTAGGTTTTGGCAAATCACTCTATAATCTTGCTTTATTGTGCTTATACCTTCCACTCGTGACCATCATTTTGAAATTCATCTTCTGGTTACCCTGCTTCAGCCGTCCACTATATCGAATTCGTCGTGGGCAAGACACAAAGGAAGCTAATCAGCTAAGCCAAAATGCATAGACATGAATGAATTCTTTCTGTCTTAAGAATTTTTTTTTCGAGTGCGAAAATAAATGATAATAAATTCGACGATGACACTATATGTTATGTTTATTAATAGATATCATGTCACTTTTAGTTGCTAGATAGTTTTACAGATTCAGCAAACAACGAAATCGACTTGATCTTATTGAGTGTTCTTTTTCCAACGTTTGACCGGGACATTTGATTCATAATCCAATAGAATGCTGCTTGTTTCAACATTTTTTACAGATCTAGTGTTCAAATAGAAAATGCCAAGTGATTTCTCTGTAGTATTCTTATTCTTAATATAGAGATTGATATGCCGTCTGAGAATATGCCTAACAAAAACCTACAACCAAACTGTAACCATAGTTCAAGCTTAAGCTGAATGAACAGACATGATAAAGAACGTAGATATAAGATAATTAATAAACATGACATTAAATTACATTCATTAATTGTTAAAAATAACTTAAACAACTTAAATCATAATTTAACATCGAATGATACATCCAACGTTCTAAACAGACTCAGTATACAATTTATTGGTATTACTTACATGTATATTGAGTACTATCGATTTTGATGTTTTTTCAAAATTGATGTTACATTATTTTGAAAAGAATAACCACAATAACGATCCAGTCTTCTCAAAGTAAAACCATAGTGATGATAGCGATGTGTTCATCTGACAATGCGAAAGCGATGAGAAATAGATTCGTTAAAGAGAAACTAAAAGCACAAGAATCAATAATGTAATGACTCTAATTAAAGATAAAATAGAAAAGACTAGAAGGATAATTCCAATAAAGTACTAAACATATTTGTAGTATAACACATCATACTCGAGATTGAGTAAGCAAAGAGCTGTTTACCGTTCACAGTAGGATTGACTTACTGATCAGATCTGTACACTATAATGAAGGAAAACTTGCCAGTACTAATAAAATAGATAAAAATAGAAAAAATCGTTGAGTTTGAGATCAAATTGATTTTTCAAGCAATCGTTGTCGATCTCTAAACTGCAATACATGACTATAACATGCAAAAAAGAGTAACCATAGAACTAAAAACTATCTAATCAAGTTTCATCACAATACCATAACCACATGTTAAAGTATTGTATATTAAGATTTGATAATGGATTCATAAGATTTTTATGCTGTCAATGTTTAAACACATTCTATTTGCTTCAGGAAGAATAGTAGATAAGATAATGTATCATCATCAGTCATATGCCAAGGATTATTTTGTAGTTTAATATGATGTCAAAAATAAAATGAAGAATTTTGAGTGTGCATTCTGCGCTAATGTACTGCAAATAGAAGTTTTATTGGTACTTTACTGTTCTTCATAAAACAATCATTTATCATTCAAGAACGTAATACAAACAGCTTATCTTTCAATGATGAAATCCATTTCATAGAAAAGAAAGGGCAGACTTATTCATTTTTCTACCAGAAACAAAAACAAATTTAACAAATATTGAATGACAAGTTTTCATCAAGTCTAAAGTACGAGAGCTTCTCATGTGTTTTTCTTTGTGTGAAACGAAATCAAAATCGTCTTTTTGTCGTTTTTTGGAAGAACTTATAAAAGTTTTGCAATTAAGTAACTTTAGAAAATACAATCTCCATTCAAATACAACAAAACCCAATAAAACTGATCCTGAGTAAAACACATGCTAGCTATACATCTCATGTATTTCTACGTATAAAATAAGCCATCTAAAAATTTACGTGAATTAAATCCAGCAAAAAATAATTTGGAACTGAAAGGATTAAATATGTCTTTCCAAATCTTTGTCTACTTTGGTACTTATCCCCATCCTTCATATCTATCTACTTTTAACTGCATGTTTATGCCTAAAATCCTTGACGTCTATCTATATGTTAGCATCTTTCGTCTAAAGCTGTAGTAATATCTGTAGTTTAAGATAGAGTTTTCATATTTTAGAATGTTATTCATTATAATCAAATGATGCATCTTTTATCGATAAACAAGCATAATACAAAATGATAGAGAAAATCATTGAATACAATTTAAATCTAATCAAATATCATTACAATAGTAAGATTTTATCGTTAATATTTTATTGGTTGTGATGGCGAATTAATATATATAAATCGAAGAAGAACAGGAGGTTTAGATTTTATCTTTGGTTTTTTCTGTTGAATTTTAGCTGCTTTCACACATGCTACATCAATACCAAACCAATATTTTAATATATCCATAATAATAACAAACATTGCAACAGCTATTATAGCACTAATTGCAATATATGCAAATGTCTTAGCAACTATTCGATAGATAATAATTTGTGATGTAGTTATCTCACAATGTCGACCAGAATAACTATTACCAAGACATTCACATGTATAATTAAAAAATAATGGTCGACAAATACCATTATTTTCACATCTAACATTTTGACAAGGATTCACTTGTGTTTCACAACGACTACCTTCATAACCAAATGCACATAAACAAATAAATGTTATATTTGATGTCTCCATACATGTGCCTCAAAAGAAAATATTTTATCATTTATTAGTACAAAGGCAAAAAAAGCATGTATTACCATTATTCCAACATGTATTTGGTTTACAAGGACGATAATCAATTTGACATTGAATACCATTAAAACCAACTTGACATAAACATAAATATCCATAAAAAATTGTATTCGTATTTATACATGTTCCACGATTTTGACATGGTTGAAGCATATCACATGTACTACTAGAAGCATTACAATAGCTCCCGATTTTTAATGGAGTCGCACAGAGAGATGAAATAAAATAGATTGAAGATTGTTGAACTAGATAAATAGATTTTAAAAAAAAACAACAAAAGTATATTTTTCTAATTTTAATTTGTTTTTTATCTGTTCTTCGCTATTAGAATTGTTCATTTAGAAATTTCTAACAAATAATCTTCATAGAACGTTAGAAAAAGTAAATTGGTTTTAATAAAGTAATCACATTAGAAGTTTTTATTATTTTAAGGTACTCAATGTTCTATGATAAATAAACATTGTAAAAATAGGTTTATCTTAAATATTCATGTCGGTTGTAATTAAAAGGGGCAAAAGAAATAACCAATTTATATACAGTTATAATATAGAAGATATATATTGAGTAT
The DNA here is from genome assembly GCA_022393335.1 of Macrotrachela quadricornifera. Lineage (NCBI taxonomy): Eukaryota > Metazoa > Rotifera > Eurotatoria > Philodinida > Philodinidae > Macrotrachela > Macrotrachela quadricornifera. The sequence continues at coordinate 16,873 of JAJEKB010017366.1, read as the reverse complement.
TGAAAGACAAGTACAATTCTTGAGTTTTACTTAAGGTATACTAAAAGTTCTCACCACGGTGTTTAAAGGACTTCATCGAATCAGATAATCTGTTTAGAAATGAGAAACTAAATATACTATGTTGTAGAACTTTTCAAGACGCATCGAATGGTATACAGTAGGTACGGTTTTTATAATACTTTGAAGAAATTAGAGTCAATTTACTGATAGACGACTACAAATCCACATCTGCATCCATCCACAAGATAACTGGAGATGCCATGTATACAGAGTTGTAGCCCATCAAAAACTGCACAAAATCATATGTGAGAAAAACTATTTATAAAATATTTTCGATTGATATCAAAGACTAACATTCATTAACTTATCATGCTTGAGTATGAGCGCGGATGGGGATATGTAAACGTCTATCTGTAAATTAACTCTAGTTCCTTCGAAATATTATAAACGCTGTACCTACTGTATACTATTCAATGCGTCTTGAAAAGTTCTACAATATTGTATATTTGGTTTTTCATTTTTGATCAGGTTACCTGATCCGATAAGGTCTTTTAAACACTGTGGCCAGAACTTTTGATATATCCTAAGTATATTCAACAGAGTAAGGCAAGAAAAGTATCGCATATTCTGTTTAAAATTATAGAATAGGATAAAACAGTGCTTTGTAAATAATGATTAGATTTACCGCTAGTGATAGTTGATTCCATCAATGATTGTAATTTAGTTGTTGTTTCATCTATGATAAATATATTTCATATGGTAAATCTATTTTCGAATAATATGAAATTACTATTTACCTATTTGATGAGATATAGTTGTGAAAGTTGTTGCCAGATTGGCAGTCGACATAATGTTTGATGGATTCTCGTCTGTTGAACTTTCCACTGATAAGAAAATAAAGAATAAAAAATCAGAGAAAACAAGGAATTAAAATTTACCATTACTCATGGTGGTAATTGACGTTGACATTTGTTGTGATGTAGTGATTTCATCTAATATAAAAACGTTTTATTTTCACTTGAATTCATTAAGAATAAACATTAAATTATGATATACCTATTTGAGGAGATATAGTTGTGAAAGTTGTTGGCAGATTGGCAGTCGACATCATGCTTGATGGATTGTCGTCTGTTGAAATTTCCGCTGATAAGAAAATTAAGAATAGAAAGTCAGAGAAAACAAAGAATTATACTCATGGTGATAATTGATGTTGACATTTGTTGCGATGTAGTGATTTCATCTAATATAAAGACGTTTTATTTTCACTTGAATTCAATAATACTAAACATTAAATTATGATATACCTGTTTGATGAGATATAGTTGTAGAGCTAGTAGTTAAAGCAATTGTTGATAAAGTAGTTGATGGAACCTCAGTCATTGAAGTTTCAGCTATATAATTAAGAAAAAAGCTAGTGAAAAATAGTAGAAAACTTAAAATCACCAATGTTAATCGTTGATGTCAGTGCTGTTAATATTATTGTTGTTTCATCTATATCAACAAACAATATTTTTATTAAATTAATGATTATTCTACGATGATCTTTAAATGAAAGAATAAATAAAGTTCTCTTACATCAATTCTTTCAATATAATTACATATAACTGTCGAAACTAAATGTTGTCGATTGATTCGATACTCCAAAAATCGATTTTTGCAATGTGGTAAAATAACACAAAATATATTTGATTCATGAACAAAAAAAAGATTATTGTCGAAATTAAGATTACAATTTTACATATCATTTTCAAAATTACTGGCATCACACATAATCAGTTTATTTAACAACAAACCAATTTATATATTATTAGTATTATCTCGTGATCAATCTGTAAGAATAAATGCACTCTACTAATTTTCATTGGGATCTACAATCATTATCTAATATTCTTTGTGAAAAGTTTTTGATTGCTACTTGCAAAAGAACTTATGAAACTATGTAAGAGTTAAATTAATAAAAAGAAATATGCAGTGTCAAGTCGTATGCACTTCTAAGCAAGACTTCATGATACGTACCACAGGAATTTGATGCCAAGAAGAACTTTTGAACTCGTTTATTGGCTGTATCAGCAACAAATATGTTGCCATAACTATCGAAACCCATACTACGTGGATTTGTTAATTGATCCGGTAGACTACCATTTCCATCATAACACCCAACTATACATCGAAAACCATTTGGACCTGAACCAACGACACGGTGATTATTGAAGTCAGTGATGAATAAATAACCGTTACCATCTAGTATCACTCCCGTTGGACGATTGAGTGTAATAGTTCCTGATGCCGAACTTCCTGCTACAGTTGTTCCATTCCAATGTCCCTGTTGAAAGAATTGAATTCTATGATTACCAGTATCTGCCACGTACAAATTAAAATTGATATCGACAAAGATTCCATTAGGTGAATAAAGCATATGTGACAATGATCCGGAAGTGCCGGTGCCAGCAACGACTACTGTCGTATTTGAATTCGCATCGAGTGATGCTGTAACAACTCTATGTTCACTGTCGTAGGAACAATAGAGAGTGTTATTTATATCAACAAACAAACTATAACATCCACTAGCACCATATATGACCGGTACACTACTTGTTGCATTTGACGACCATTTGTCAACTCGATAATTGGGACTACCATTTTCAACATAAACATCACCATTCGTTGTAACGAAAAGACCGCGTGCATATGCCTCATTAGTAAGGTTTCTTGTTGGAATAGATGCTCCTTCATACCACATTATGATTCGATTTCGACTTCGAGCACTCAGATAAACTGTGTTATTAGTATTAATAAAGACGTTATAAGGTTCTGAACCAACTATGTTGTACTCTGCAAAGGTTGTGGCATTGATATTCCATGATGCACAAGACGAAAATTTTGGTTGATTGAAGGAAACATCTAAATAATAAAAAAAGTTTCAAAATCGTTTGACAGTATCGGAATTAAAATATTTTGTCATATAAAATTATTGGTCTTTGGTATTGACATATTCACTAAATTACTATTATAAGATAGTTTCATTCAAGAATAAACAACATGCAATATCAGTATATAAAACCAGAAGTATCGAGTTCAGAATATCTATGTACTAAAAAAGCCTTAACAAAATACTTGATATCGATACTTATTATCCTAGATTTGTCGTGTTCTCTTGGACACACGCACACATCCATATAAACAAACCAAAAATCTTGAGGTATTTATCTGTAAGAGAAACAAAAATGAAAAAAAATCAAAGGTTACCTTCGATCATGAACATTTTGGAAATCTGACAACAGGATACCTAAAAATACTGTACAGCAGTACCTTCAAGTTCCTCAGACATACTACCAGTAGCAGAGAGCTTTTTCGGGTACTCTTAGTTCAGTACATTGACTAGGGATGGAACATATAACATACAAAAGATCCGTAAATGATTGTATAGAAGTACCATTCTAACACATTGCAATAGATTCACATTTTATTATTATTTACTCTTATCAAAGTAGTATGAATTTATTAATAATGAAATCGATTCCTAAGTAAAAAGAAAAATCATATAATATATACCTGATGTTTTTACCATAGGTAATAGAATAATTAACCAAACAAGAAAAATACTATTTATTGATAGTTTGTACAACATTCAGATATTTTTATTATTATTTTGTTTGATGTTAATAGTTGTTTTTGATATAAAATGAACCATAGGCAAGAGTAAAATTATTTATTCTTTTTTTTGTTTCTTTTTGATAAGAAAAGGAAGTGAGAATGATGAATTTTTCTCGTTTATTTATATTTCTCGTTTATTTCTTTTCTTTTGATTCACTACCATTGTCATATTTTCTAACCGTACAATTAGACAAATATTGGTTTTTATTTTTTGAATTAAAATGAAATCCTGTTGTTCGTAGGAAATTAAAATGATTTTCGTTCTAAAGGTTTTAAGTCATATATATATTCTGAGAATGTTCCTATCTGCATATGAAACTATGATTCTTCTAAGATTAAAGAAGAACGAATAATTTTGAATATAATATGTAGAAAGATCTTCTTAAGATTTGCAATAGAATAATCATCATTAAATTTATTTTTCAATAATTAAATAGACGATTGCTCATTTACTTTTATGAATTTAATCCATGATTTTATTTTAATTTCACATTTATGATTCATGAATAAAAAAAACCATTCATTGAAAATGCATATGTTTATTGACTGTCTATCGGAGAAACAAAAATCTAACCCGTAATAAGATGTAAACATCGTATTCGTGGCATATGTCAATAAAAATGCTATCGATAATATTTATGTAAGCTTTTCCTTTTATTTTCATTAAATATTATGTTTATTTTTCTATTGTTAATATATGTCTACTTTATATATTTTTTTTCTTTCAGAGAATAGAGATCATATTTATAAGTATGAAATAAAAATTAATTTTATTTTTAAAATCATTAGAAAAAAATTAAAAGAATTCAATTTAGAATGTATTAAAAATACTTTTTCACATTTTTCAAATAACATAAATTACAGAAGAAAAATAGATTTAAACTTGTTCTGAGAAAAAATACGAATCTTATATCGTATAATCCACAGGTAGAAAATAAATTTGTTCATTGTTTTCACATCTATATTAATTCTATAAATGAGGATTACTTTTGCTTACAACTGTAGAAAAAAGATCACGTGTTACTGATCAACAAAACAAGTTTACTACGTCATATATAAATTTGTGTTTTTTGTTAAAAGCAAATAACAATAATAAAAATTAATTTTCTCTATCAAACAATGCAATAGTTATAACAGAATATGCATTTGCACAATATATACCAGTGAATAGATTTTATACGATGTCTTTTTAAATAACAAGAGTGTGATATAAGTATTTTTTTTCTGTTTTATTGATGAAATTCTATTGTATAGATTTGATTACTGAAACCAAAATTTTTTTTTTATTCGATACACTTCAAAAAGAAAAGAAAATTTTATTTCATCATAATTCAAAAACGAATTACAATGATTAACAATCGAACTCAATCAAGATCAATAAAAAGTAATCATTTCAACATTCATCTTCTAAACCTTTTTATCAAATTATATTTCTCTAGGTCATGCATCATCTACTAAATCTCGCGTGACAAGAATTTCTCGCCATCGATCAAAAAGAAAAGAACGATTAAACAATATAATTCATGTTACTATTCGACCACAAAATAATACGCGATTGACAGATAATAGATCTATTAATTGTCAAACGAATATATCTTCAGTCAGATATTTTAATTCTTAGTACATTTTTACCAAGTCAATTTTCTTTTTCAACAGATTCTAAGTCCTATAGAACATATTTATCATGATGAACAAAGTGACAAACAAAAACCAATAATCAGTCGAGAATCAACAGCATATTCAAAAGATACACATAATAACAGTAGTGGTAGAGTTCTTCGACTTCAACGTTCTTTATCAAAAGTAAGACAAACAAAGATTTATACACAAAATGATTTTGGTCATTTGATTCTATTAATATTTTTTATAGTCGAGTGGAAACACATGGTTATCCAATACTTCCACTAAACGTACCGCTCAATGTAAAGAAAATCATTTTAATAATTCTGAAAATATTTCAAATATTGCAACATGGTTGCAAAATTCATCAAAAGTGTCTAATTATGAGGTAATGAAAAAGTTTTTCTATAAAGAATAGACATAAAGTAAATATTAAGAATAAATTTTTTTTTCTTCTAAAATAAATTAGACAATCGATGTATCATCAGATCGATACAGTCCAACAGAAGATTATCATCGAAATTTAAAAAACAAAAAAAAAAAGTTTATTTTTATAAATTTTTTCCTTATTCTATCATAGATACTTGTTGTAGATGTCCAACACGTCGATGTGTCATTATAACTATGCTTGCAATTTTATTATGCATTATTGTTATTGTTACAATTTTATGTGTTATTTTACTTAAATTTAATAACACTAAGACGACAATTGGTAAGGAATTACTACTATCTATTCATTTATATACATATTAATTAATTTAATAAAAAATATTCTCAAATAGATCACTATTATGCAAAACTTATTTCTCCTAATATTCTTTTTTGTATATTTAATACAAATGTATTTACATACTTAGAAAACATAAATATGATAAAACGAGATTTTGTTTATGAGAAACCTACTAAATTGATTTCTTTGTAGTACCAAATTCGACTGCATCACTTCGTTGGAATACAAATGGTATTACAATAGCAGGCAATTCAGGCGATTCACTGAATTTTCCAACAGATATAGCAGTAGATTATGCTCATGCATTTTATATTTCTGAATATGGAAATTACCGTGTTCAAAAATACTTAAGGGATGCTTTTAGTGGTTCAACAGTAGCTGGTTCAGCAAATGGAAGTTTCGGTTCATCTTCATCGTTATTAGTGTCTCCTTCGCGTGTCATTGTTGATTCAAATGGTGGTATTTATGTAACCGATACATACAATAATCGAATTCAATTTTGGGCTAATGGAGCATCAGTTGGAACGACTGTTGCTGGAATGGGTAAGAGTAAGACATTAAAAAAATAATCCATGCTAATAATACTAGTACCATGTTTTTCAATTTCCTTTTCTCTTGATACAAACTTCGAATGATTAATTTATTTTAATTTGTAAGCTTTGTTTGCCTGCATCGATAAAGCTACTTATATAAATTATAACAAACAGAAACCAAATATCCTAATGTAGCAAAAATCGACACATTATCCTTTATAAACATCAGTAGCTTAGCTTGATTATTGCTTTAAACTAAGTAGTTGTATAATCTTCTGGCTTTTCTTAAAACTCCTATTATAAAAAACGAATCACACTGAAAATTGAAGAAACACTAATATCTATAAACCATCTTCTTAGCTTGTTTCCTCTCATCGTTTGAATCTTAGATAGTGACCGCAATCTTCCTTTTTTCTGAGTCATTTTAAGAGATCAAAGATGAATATCAGGCTTTTCAAAATATAATCTTTTTCTCGTTTCCATTGGGTGTTGATCTCGATGTGTAACTTTAAAAGACTAACATTCGTCTTCGAACTTTAGCTCTAAGTTTCACTATCAAGTTTGACCTTTGATCTTTTAAAATGTAAGAGAAAACAAACTTAGAAGATAGTTCACAGATGCTAGTGGGTTTTAGTGTCTCTTCAGCTTTCAGTGTGATTCGTTTAATTTTTTTAAGTCTGTAACTTAGTGGGTGTTGGCATATTTTATTCACAGCCCAAAACTATCATGTTAGTTAAAAGATACTGTACATTTTATATATATAGGTGGTATTGGAAATCTCAACAATCAGTTAAATACACCGTATGGTATAGCACGTGATTCAAACACAGGCACACTTTATGTCGCCGATTACGGTAATAATCGTATAATGTCTTATGAATCTAGTGCTTCTTCAGGCAACACTGTTGCTGGTGGTAATGGAGGAGGATCGAATAGCAATCAATTATATAATCCTTTTGGTCTCTATTTCGACTCATTATCGAATAGTCTTGTCATTACCAATTTGATTACACATGATGTTGTACAATGGGTTTTAGGCGCCACTACTTGGACATTACTTGCCGGAAATGGTAGTGGAGTGACAGGAATGACGTCGACACTTTTAAATAACCCTTCAGATGTAACATTCGACCCTATGGGTAATATGTACGTTTCTGATGCAGCAAATTGTCGTATTCAATTATTTATGGTTGGCAATTCACAAGGTATAACAATAGCAGGTATTTCAGGTGTCTGTGGGAATAATTCTACTATGTTCAATTTACCCTATGCAGTAGAACTTGATAGTCAACTCAACTTATATGTGGCAGATACACTTAATAATCGAATACAAAAATTTATACGCTATTAAAATAAATTAAGATCAATCGAAAAACAATATAAGAATTCTACATTTTATTGTATCAATTTTGTCTTACTTCTGTTTGTTTTAATTGTGTAACTAGTTCGAAATTATTAATGACATTTTCCTTTTGTAAAAAACCTGAGTCACCCACAATCCCACCCAAATCGAAAACTGATTCGATAAATGCTGTAAATTACCCGAAATAGTAGGGAAAAAAAGGATGATTTTCAATGCGTGTCCTTTCCCCGATCTGGTAATACTCCCAATTACCTATATCTTTCGTCAATAAATACACCTACTTATTGACAAAGGTATGCATAAATATGGGATGATTGTGGGTGATCGTATGTTGGAAAAACTCAATGAGTAATGGGATTCATTCTTATATTTCAATTCTTTCGGATGATCGCATCATTCACACACACCCGAGTTCGTTTGTAGTTTTACTCAAATTTGAAGATTAATTTAATAGAAAATTCTATTCAATCTCCTTGTTTTTTCGTTATAAAAAGAGACAAAAAAAATTTATTCTGTTATCTTGCTGTGATAACCTACGATTATCATAAAATACATCATTTAATTCAAACTCTTCATGTGACAATTTTACTTACTTTGTTTTTTGTGTTTTTTTTCCCATTCTATCATCATTACCATTTTTTCTTTTCTTCCCAACGATACACAAGAATAAACATTCTGTAAGAAACTTTTTCTTTCATTCTTCAATACACAACATGAAACTTATAGCTGTTTTTTTTCTTCTCTTCTCAATCTTAAATAATAAAAATAACCATACTGAAGGACGAAAAAATATTTTTCTAACAAACGTAAATTTAACGCAAGATACTCATATTTTAGTTTATTTTTTTCCTCGAAATTTTAATCAAATAAAAACGAAATAATAATGGCTATAGCTTTATCCAATTCAACGCAGATTAATGAAAATTTAGAAACTTATTGTTTAATTTGGCTTGATGCATCAGTAAATAGTTCATCAGAAAATCGTCATGCACAACAAAAATTACAAACAATAATTAATCATTTATTAACATTTGATGATGATCGTCAATGTCTTCAATATATTAAAAATGTTTCAAAAGATGATCGAATTATTTTAATTGTTAGCGGAAGATCTGGTCGACAAATTGTACCACAAATTTATAATCTACGACAAATTTCTTCGATTTATATTTATTGTTTTGATAAAAAAGCTAATGAACAATGGTCAAAAGATTATACTAAAGTAAAAAAAAATTTTTTTTTTAAATTTATAAATTAATTCTTTTTTTTAAGGTTAAAGGTGTATTAGTTCGATTAGATGAACTTTATCAACAAATACAAAAAGATTATATACAACAACAACATATGAAAATCGATGAAACATTAATAATTAAAATTTATGATCCTGAACAAATATCTACTAATTTTAATGATGATTTTATAAATTCACAATTATTAATTGATTGTCTTATTCGAATGAAATCATCATTATATGATAAAAATCAATTTATTTCTTTTTGTAAACAATATTATAAAAATAATTCTAATGAATTAATGATAATTAATGAATTTGAAAAAGATTATTCATCTAAACGATCAATATGGTGGTATACTAGATATTCATTTATAACTCGATTATTAAATAAAGCATTACGAGAAGAAAATATTGATTTATTATATTTATTTCGTTTTATTATACATGATATTGGATATCAATTGGGAGAAAATAGATGTTCAAAAACAATTTATGCTTATCGAAGTCAATTAATGTCAAAAGACGAATTTCAAATATTAAAAAATTCATATGGAAAATATATATCAATAAATTCATTTTTATCAGCAGATATTGATAGAGAAAAAACTCGTTTATATCTTGAATCAAATAATTATTCAAATGATATAGAAAAAATTTTATTTGAAATTCAAGCTGATTCTCGTTTGTCCAATATGAAATCATTTAATGATATTCAATTACAAAATTTTTTTTCAAATAAAAAAGAAATACTTTTTATGATTGGATCGATTTTTTATATTGATCAAATTGAACGTAGTAAAGATGGAATATGGAATATTCGATTAATTTTATGCTCAGCAGATAGTAAAAAATTAAAAATAGTTTTTGAACAAATGAAAAATATATTAGGAATTGGAGAGACAAATCTTCTTCGATTTGGTCATATTCTTCGTCAAATGGGAAAATTAAATCATGCTGAAAAATATTCTCGTCGATATATTAATCAATTACCAAATAATCATTCTGATATTCCTCATTGTTATTATGCATTTGGAATAGTAGCAGAAATGAAAAAAAATTTTATATCAAGTTTAAAATGGTATAAAAAATCATTAGATATATTATTAAAATTACAAAAAATAGATGATCCAATTAGTGTTGATTTATATAATAATATTGCTAATGTTTATGCAAAAACAAATGATTATACAAATGCTTTAACATCATATGAAAAAGTATTAGAAAGTTTAATGAAAACTTCAAATGAGAAAGATTCTCGTATAATTAAATGTTTAAATAATATAGGTGTAGTATATGAAATGAAAAAGAAATATTCTGATGCACTTGATTATTATCATAAAGCATTAGATATATCAAAAAAGACTCTTCCATCTAAACATTCTGATATTGCAATAACAAATCGAAATATTGCTAATGTTTATGAAGTTAAAGGTGATTATCAACAAGCATTAACTTATTATGAAAAATCGATTAAAATTTTTCGTCATTCATTACCATCAAGCCAAGTTTATATTAATGATATTGAAAAAAGTATAAGAAGAATTTCACCTAAAAAAAGTTAGGTTTGGATAAAGAGATTGAAAGATAAAGTTTTTATTGGGACTGATAAAAGGGATTATTTATTTAACGAATGAATGATATTTTCTTTCTATATTTATTTATTTTTTGTATGCTTTTGAAAATAAAATAAAGATGAGAAACGAACATGCAAATGACTTACACCCTTCTGTATAGCCATCTTTCGTATGTAATTTACTGACCTATGGAGGCGGGCAATTTATAAAAGTCGTTTTCTTTATCTTTGTCCTATTTGCTGATCGAAACAACCCAATTGTATGAAATCAACATTTAGCTATACAACATAGATGAATATTAGGGTATTGAAAGAAAAGTTTGGCGATTTTCAGACATTACCAAGGTTATTCATACAGTTAAGCATCCTCTCAAATTACACGCATGGGACTGCTTCTCAAAAAAACGTTTTGACCGACTTATTGTCTTTAGTCAGAACTTGATGGGTGACTTAACGCGTGATCTCTATGAGGATGGTCTTCTGCCTCCCACTGAAGATCAATTTCCTTAAGGTCCTATAAGTTGGTTTCTGCAAGAAGACAATAATCCTAAACACAGATGCCATTTAGCGATTCAATATAAGTACGAGAACGAAGTTTAAGTTCTGCCATAGTCATCTTCCTCATCGAACCAAAACTCAATAGAAAATGCCTTGGAATAATTCGTCGACTAATTTAGCTGAGGCATTAGTTGATAGTATGAAAAGACGTATACAGTACTTGATTGAACCAAATGGAGATTATACCTCATACTAAAATAAGACACTTAGACCATAACGCTATATGATAATCAAATCTTTATTTTTGAATACATTTCCTTAGTTATCATCATCACTAAGGAACCAACTATAAATCTGATAGAACGAATGTGACAAATAGAAAAATTACCATGCATTTGTCTGTTTATCTGCTTTTTACCATGTTACAATTGGTACTTTTTATGATTGTTGATGCTAGTTCAATAAAGACGTATCTATCGAGCTAATCACCAATAACAAGAAGAGATGTGTCTGAGAGATAACGATCAGAAGCACTTCTTTGTTCTTCTTTACTAGTCAAGAATGTCATTTATAAGATCGATAATAAACATGATATTGATAAGAATACAAGGAAAAAATGCAAACTTCGAGACTTCAATGGATTCCAATAGAGGTGTTACAACTCCATATTAGCTCCTCGTAAAATAGCTGTTCGAATAATTCTTTTGATAAAAAGTCCAGCTGGTACAAATTTGTTACTGCTGTGTGCCCATAACAGAACACAGCACTAATGAGTTTACATCAGCTAAGCACTCATACCTCTGGACTCTAATGAACTGAAGACCATTATTTCCTCTTGTAAAAATAAAACTGAATATATTTAATAAATAAGAATGCTATAAAGTGAGAGTGAAAGATCTTTGGTCGAAAATTGACAATTCACACCACAGAAATAATCAAAACAGAGGTAAACAAATATTGTTCAACAATTAGCATAATCTTAAAAACATTCTTTTGGGCAGGGAGATATATGTGTGCTTTTTCCCTGCTTGTCGTTTTATTGGTATGTACTTTTATAGAAAAAATATGGACAATGCAATGAAATTAACATCATTAGTGTTCATCATATTGTCATCATATAGTGTTTCAAATTAATTGAATGTGTACTGAATAGAACTGCACGTGGATAAACTTATTACCTATACTTTTCTTAGAAATCCTAGAGAAGGAATATTACATATTGTAAATCAAGAATACATAATGACAGGATTCAATTGTAAGGATTGAAATATGGACAGATGCTTGTAAGACAATAATAATCCTATTAGAACTGTCTGTTTTTATTCGTAGTTTATCATTAAGACTGATATATTTCTTTTCTCATTGTGGCCGAATTTATTATACTATGTTGAGCAGTCTACATTATAAATGATGAATTAATTACAAGGCGATAATTGATAAAAAAATGAAAGAGCAAAAAATGAAAGATGACTAGAGAGTGAAATGATGAATCCTTCGCTTATTATGAGTAGAATTTTTAAATAAATAAGAGATTGTGAATATCTTTGATTATTTTTTTTACGAATCATAAATCTAACAGGAGTAAGATTATCTATTTAGATGAAGTCTTTTTATTTGTTATAGCACAGTAGGCGTTTGTTTTTTTCTTAAATATTTCAATTATCGTTTATTTGCACTCACCAAAGCGTTTATATAAACATTTCATCATATTCTTTTTTGCGTCGTTCTGACTTTACATCAGTTGATATACTTTGTTCTCAAAATATAATTTATAACCTACTTCTTTTTTGAAATATATTCTATTCTTTTTACAATTTAAAAATAAATTAACGTCAATCGTCTTAAAGAGTTTAAAAAAACCAGCAATTATATCGTTTGATAATGACTTTTTTTTGTAATTTACCATATTTCTTCATAGTAAAATAATTTCATGCTCGGTTGGAAAGAAACATTGTTGATAACTAAATATCTCTAACGTTCATATTAAATAAGTTTCTACTAAATATAATTAGTTGTTTTTTTTTGTTTCTACATTTCATTATTAACTAGATATAAGGGAAAATAACAAAATTATTTGTTGTTTTTTCAAGATTGCTACATTATCAACGTAATTTAGATAAAAGGTCAGTATCTTTTTGATATAATATTCGATGATTAAATAATAGTTTAACAAAGATTTACTTGTAGATTTTGATGAGTATAATAAACAGAAACTTATTTTATCTTATTAATTCTATGTTAAAATATGAGCGAAATACTTTTCTGCTCATATTTAATAGAAAGGGGCCAAGTTTCGAACTTTCAATTAATTGTCCATTTATTTCTGAAGGCATATATATCAGCAAAAGACGTTTGAAGGTTTCTATATATCATAGATAGATTAATCTTAAAATTCTACCTTTTAATTCGTACTCTTTTTTATTGCTTCGCTGAATTTAAAAAAAATGTTGTCATCACATTTACATTAGCGTTAATTATACAAAATAATTTCAAATTTATATTGTATACATTTAATGTGAATAAGGTAAGAAATAAAAAGATGGATTCATAGGCTATAACCAATATTGGAAATTGCAGTTTAAGTTAACTTGCATAATATTATGTGTATCAAGAAATGCTGTGATTGTTCAGTGGATTATATGTTTATTGTTGAGAGTGATAATAATATTTTTTTACTAAACGTTCAACCTTCTTAAACTCTTTTGATGAGAACTGATCCGAAGGCTTCTTAGACGAGTGATAAATTTATTCATTTTTTTAAGTAGATTTTTGGAAATTATTGTAAGATAGGCCTTATGAAATTTTCTGATTTCTTCTCACGCCAATATTGAAAATGTATTCAAATCTCTTCAATTAAGGTAGTAACATTAAAAACTTTCATCAAATGAAATATCAAAGCATGGAAAATTACACAATAAATAGTCTTATCTGTAAAAAGTACTCTTCTTTCAAATCAGGCTTAATTTCATCTGTATTGTTCTATAATAATAATAAAAAATATACACCGTCAGGAATAATCCGTACAAATCGATAATCAGAAAATATTATCAATGTCGTTGAGAAATATTCACTTTAATATTCATCTATACAATGATATCAAGCTACATTGTATTACTAGTTAGCTTGATTGCTGTCGCGTCCAGCACAGCAACAAATCTATTTAAAAATACGTATAAAATAAATCGGTTCAAAAGAATTATCAACCATCAGGAATATATATATGGTTTTCTAAGATGACTCATAATTACAAATTTACTATGATCGCCGTGATTGTCTACTTAAGCTGTTTGATATATATCTCCAAGACACTACTCGAGTCTTGACACTACCAGATATACGATTCGTCTTGAATCATCCATCCAATAGGAGGCTGCCTGCGCAGTGATATACACCGATCTTTCATAGGAAGCTACGGGCTCCGATCTCAATCTCGTCGAATTCGAATGTGGACCCGAATCAGACCCACAACTCTCTAGTATTATGACTAGTTAATATACACAGGAAGTTGAAGTAATTGAAAAAAGAATTCTGAGAGAGACAAATTTTCTGTCTATGGTTACAGATATTATCTGTTGTCAGAAAAATATTAGGCTTGTGATATTGCTTTCGACTAATCTACATATATAAAGAAGAAAGTTTGTCTGTTCTTCATGTATTTAGACACGGTACGAGCAAATGCAATAAAAACTTTCAGAAATCAACCTCTCATTCAGGAGAAGGTTAACGACTAAACCCCCCCCCCCCCAGAATAAAAAAGCATGGCCTTCTATTACGTTCCAGTGAATCAGCCTTTCTGGGGTGGCGTTCTATTGAGGGTGACCTTCTATTATGGGTTCTCCGGAAAACTTCTTCTATAGCCATACTTATGTTTTTGACATTTCTTTCTACTAATTTTACTCATTTCAAGGACTAAATGTGGTGTATTCGTTGATTTTACTGAGAATGGAAGAAATTACATTCATTCACTCATTCATTCACACTAGTCTATTCTTTTATTCTGTCACTGTTGCACGTTATCTATTGGAGAGAATCATATATTTGTTCATTGTGTGATGCAATAGAACGAGAGAAAAGAAATATATGAACTTTTCGTCCAAAAATAATGCACATCAAGGAGAAAATGAAAAAGTGACTAACGTCAATGAGTGATTGAATAAAATTGACTGGTATGGCGTTCTATTATGTCGAGCGAATCGGCCGTCCGGGGGTGGCGTTCTATTCCGGGTGGCCTTCTATTATAGGGTGGCGTTTTATTTTGGGGGGGGGGGGGGTTTACTGTTTGACGAAAAAACATCGGTCCTCCATCTGCAATAGGTCCGTCTATATATCTGACCAATGAGATTTAGACGGGAACTTTCATTGGCGGTAAATTCAAAGTAGACATCCAATCACCTCAAAATCTTATGAATCTGTCTGAAACCAATAGTATTTGAGTTTTTGAGAGAACAAGTATTATTGGATGATCAGAGGAAGGACATTATGAATCGGAAGCCTACTAAATTCGATGGCGCACTGGGGCACTCATGGCTTTACTGGATGGTCTATGTCAAATACAAACCGAGGTTTGGAGAAACTGGTTTGCTTGGAATCGTCTGAAGCAAAAATCTTCAAAAAGTAGTCTATAAGGGTCAACATTTTTTTGTAGATATCAACTTCTAAGGTTGCTAAAGAGTGTCCACGAACATCTTTCTATCGTCGTAATTCTTCCGATGAATGGGTATTGTGAATGTGATGTTCTAGATTAATTAGACGTGTTATTGTCCTTAGTTTCGATCAAAACAGATTTTTCTTGCAATGCTGCTAAAGAATCATTTGTCTCTGTGAGCTTTCCACTAGAAACACAATTAGATATTTTAGAAGAATATGTTATACTGTTTTCAATATATTGTTATGTATAATAGCCACTCGGTATTTTTAAATTTTTTGTTCTTACTACTAGATAACACTAACAGAACTTGCACAATCTTCTGCGAGCAGTTTAGTTTTTATCGTTATTGCATTGAATCCTACAATAGAAATGAACAAGTTTTACTTTCTATTAGTGCATATTTTAAACTATTACATAGGTACAGCCAGTATAAATTAGTAACTTTTTATTTTTATTCAGACGATGACTAATCTCAAAAATTATATTCTCAATCTTAATTTCTTTCAATCCTCCAATCCTAATAATCAACACAATGAACTTGAACAGCGTTCAAATATAATCGCGACTCGACTTTGTATTATTATTTTTACAGTAATTCTACTCATTCTTATTCTTGCCCTATGGTTAACACCACATACAAGTAATATCACTATTCAGTATCCAACTATAGATCAATTTGAAGCACTATCTCCGGATGCTCAATGTCCATGCTCTCAAATATCTTTATCATATGGTCAATTTGTATCAGTTCACGCCAAGTTTCATCAAGTTTGTTCAAGTGATTTTGTTTCTGATCGATGGATTAAAGCTATTTTTTATGGTTTAAATTCCACATATTTTTATCCAGCAGATTTTCGTACTATTGGTACTGCTCAATTTCGTGCATTAGCTAGCCTTTGTCAACTAACAAAAGCAAGAGTGCTTCAAAATTTTGCTTCATTCAATATGATGTTAATGATCAGTCCATATATTTTATCTCAATCAGTTGTTCAATCACAAGCACAGTCTATAATTGAACAA
>JAJEKB010017362.1:0-16380 GCA_022393335.1 Macrotrachela quadricornifera | reverse complement strand
AACTGTTATCATACCACTGTCCCATAAAGAATGAAGATTTGTTAGGTGTGATTCATTCATAAAATGACCTAAATGAAACTGAATACTTTTAAAAAAAAAAGTTTAATGCTATTTCTAACCTCGAATACTATTTGCTCCACGATCACTTTTAAAACCTGTATGTAATGGTTGATGAATATCACCAGCAAAATGTATTAGAAAATATAATGCTTCTTGAAGTTGTATATCATTAAATTCAGTTTCTAAACGATTTGTATAATTTTTTATTGCACCAGCTACACATTTATCATCAATACAATCTCTTTCTGGTCTATATTCACAACTCCAATCTGGTATATTTATATAATGTAATTCTCGAGACCATTGCCAATTATCAAAACCTGTAGGATTTGAATCTGGATAAAGTATATTATCTGCCCATGAAGCCATTGCACTTAAATTTCCATACCAATGCCAAGGAGTAAGAGAACGAATCCATTCTGGTGCTGTATCAACTAGTTGACTTTGAGCAAGACGTACAACTAAACTATGACCAACTGGTCCCCATCCATAAACATCTATGAAAGTTTTAAATAGAAGAAAAACTAACAACCATGATGTTGATGACATGTCTGATCTTGTTCTTTATCACAATAACAATAAAACATGCATATTTAAATGATAGCAAAACATCAAAACAAAATGACAAAGGTAAAAGATAGCAAAGAAGATCTACTTAACGTCACTATAACATATTACTATAACAATATTTTTTTATAATTTATTCTTAACTGAAAATAAAAGAACAATCTTTCTGTACACCTATTCCGCATTTCTTTATCAACACATTCTTCACTTTAACATACAATCTTTAATAAAATATTTATATCTTTATCTTATAAACATGTTTTAGTCTTTTTATTTCGACAAAAGTGTTTTATAACCATTTTCTTTTCTTTACAATCTATCATTATAAAAACTTCTCTTCACAAAATAATGATTAGTTTTTCAGTGAAATTTTTTATTGGATTAATCGAATAAAATATATTGTTTTATAGGTGAGACTTTTAAAATTACATATTATATATAAAGAGCAATGTCATTGTATCTTAGAAAAATATTTGATTATAGAAAATGAAATAAAAATACGTTTAACTCTTTGAGCCAGGGCGACGCGAATTCGCGTCCTAAGATTTCGAGGTCTGAATAACTTTAAAAAACACAGTCTGTTGGTTATTTTATGATATAAATTGGATGAAGACTTTTGTTTAAGATATTTCTATGTTAAGATTGTCTGTGTATATTATAATTATTGGTTGTTTCGTAATTCTTCGAGTTCTGGATTGTTTTTTATACAGTAAAAAAAACGAGAGGGACAGTTAATAGGGAAATCGTCACTATAACAGTTTTTTTTTGTTCGATATCCCAACTATATTAACTAAACTAAACTAAAGAGTTTAGGGAGTTGCGCAGTTTTTATGGCGAAACTTGATCTTTTAAAAAAACTAATGAAAAGTTCTAGGTAAACTAATTTTGTAAGATTTTAGTCATTTCCAATCTTTGTCATGCTCAGAATTCTTCGTTGTTTCATTTAAAAGATTAAGACAATTTTTATCTTTATAAAATAAAGAATAAAGATTGATTTTTGTAAATTCTCCTGGTAGCAGTCAGGGTTTTGATCTCAAAATCAACTCTGTGTTTCCACATTTCTTGGCAAGTACTGTCCGTTTCCCATCATCGTAGAAGCAAAGGTTTTGGAAGCATCCATAGGTCCTCAAGTACTATATATTAAGGATACCTTTACGTCATTAATGCTATATTTTTCAGTAATTCAACGTCCTCAACAGCTATCCGATTGACTGTAGTCAGAATCTCAATCTAGAAATCCACTGTGTGTTGACCTGGAGAGTAGTAGTTTGACTCTGTAGTTAAAAGACGTAGTGGATCGCCTTGATCAATGGTGCTTGTTATGATGGAATTCATTAAAATTAATCACATTGAATTTAGAGAAAAAGTTCTTTTTAAAAACAGCATGTTGTCATGTTGTCACTTTGTAGATACAAGGTTCTGCATAAATTTTCCAATTGAGAAGAATAGTTCTGTGAGATAGCTTTTAATTAATATATATTGTTCGTATATCAATGATTTATTTATTCCCTTTACTGAAAGGAAGATAATGTGCTGAGCAGAAAATGAGCAAATGTTCGTTCATTCGTTAATACAATGAAAGAAAGCATTTTTCCTGACAATAGAATCTAAGATTAATTTCTCTCTTCTACTGAAAGCAATATAATCCCTTTACTGAAAGAAGAATTACACCCCAAGCAGGTACCAAAAAAAAGCGAGGAGCTGTCTGTTTGTTGCTCACTTATTAGGTATTGATACTGGTTTTCGATAAAGCTTGACCGATAGGCAATCGAGAGTGGAAAATCTGTCTCTGTAGTTAGAACTAAAGTTACCCAGATAATCTACCACTTGAGGATCTAAGGACACTCCCATAATAGAGTGGTTGAGGACCTAGGATACCCAATGATATAGTGCTTGGGCAACTAGAAATATTCACATAATTTAGCTCTCGAGGACCTAAGGGTAGTCCGTAGCCTGTTTTTTCTGTAAAAGTGGGCTGAACAGCGCCTGCGGACAAAGATGCAAACAGACAGTCAATTTGGGTATTAAATTCCTCACTACAATCAAGAGAATTTGAATAAATCAGTCTTTATCTTTCTTTTTTAAAAGATAAAGTTAATCTTTATGTGAAAAAATAAAGATAAAGATTTTCGTTACTTTATTGGCCTTATTTTATAACGAAACATAAAAATAAAGTAACATCCCTAGTTAGAGTCTCCAATCAAAAAAGTTTTATAGTGCTGATTTTCTTATCAACCGTTCTACGTCCTTTTTACTACACAAAAATAATTCCGGACTCAAGGGATTAAATATTTTGAAGATGTTATTATCAATTATTCTTCTATTGTTGAATTATTCCTGATATTTGGATTTGATTATATTCTAATTACGAATAAAACAGATTAAACTCATTTGTGTTTGAAAATAGGAGACGAATAAAAACTGATATGCTTCGTTAATGTACTTTTTCTTACAACAAATAATATTCATCGAATTTGTATTTGGAAAATTGACTATTTCGAATATTGTCTCACAATATAGTTTTAATGATAGTATCATAAACATAATTACTCGAATCATTTACATCAAAACTGTTTGGCATTCATTAATTCTCAAATCTATGTATTTTTTGAATATGTGAAATCTGACGCTTAGCTACATCTACTATGAGTTTATACTTGAAGCATACATGACTGTGTTCGATAGTTAAAGAATTTTGTCGTAGAAGTGATAACTATATTTGTTGACGTTACTATCATATTAGTTGTTCTGTTCAAACAAAGCTGGAGGTAACATACAGTTGTTATAATCATGCTAAATGATTATGCCTATGATGCAATCATGCAACCTACTTTATAAGATAAAATTCGAAATAATCGATCTTTATAAATACAAACTCGAAAGAGTTTTACTTCTCGGTTCAAAAATTAGGCTAATAAGTACAAAAGAACTTCTATCAAATTAACTTCGTAACGTGAGAATATAGACCATTACTTGTTCTTTTCAATGGAGTACTTTATTATAAAATAGAATTGAATGGTTTCTTAAAACCTGATCTTCATCAAGTGAATCGTTCAATCTTATGTAAAAAATTAATCTTAATCTCTTAACAAAAAACTAATCAGAAAATTTGTTGATAAATTTGTTTTACAAAATATTAATAGATCGATATGCTTAATTAAGCATATAACTTCTCTCTTTTTCAACCATATCTAATTCTCGAAGAAAATAATTTGATCAATCTAAAAATTTTACCACAAATAAAGGTACATGTATTCAAACAAAAAAAAAATTCAAAAAAGTTCTAATTTTTCATAGAATCTCATAATCACGATTTTGACTTCCAATCTTCACTTAATTCTCTTAAAAACTGTTTTCTCTTCTTCAATAATCATACAAAGAAAAGATTAACTGCAAATAAAATCATAAAAAAAAAAACTAAAAAAATGCCATTGTATAAATTGAAATTACATAATTAAATAGTATGTTTTAATACAAAGAAAAATATTTCATGCATAAAAAATAATTTTATATTA
This sequence comes from Macrotrachela quadricornifera, assembly GCA_022393335.1. Classification (NCBI taxonomy): domain Eukaryota; kingdom Metazoa; phylum Rotifera; class Eurotatoria; order Philodinida; family Philodinidae; genus Macrotrachela; species Macrotrachela quadricornifera. Next base: position 12,238 of record JAJEKB010017362.1, on the reverse strand, counting down.
CATTCTTAACATTAAATCACATCGACAAAAAAATTTCCTCATATATATATTTATTGATAGAATTTCAAATAAATACCAAATTTATTCATATATTCTTTTTTCCATATCACATAGTTATTTTAATGCACTGACATCCTTCATTGTAAGAGAGTGTCAATGGACGTTTTCTTTTTTTTTTCTTTTTCTGTTCTTTTACAAACGAAATGTTTCATTGTCTCTATACATACATTATATGCACGCATGCCTTTCGTTTCTGCAAGGTTACTTTCGATTTCTAAAGAGTGTAAGAGAAGTAGGTGAATAACAACTGCATACATTCATCTATTTTCTTATTCATATTTATTTTATACAAGAAAAATAAAATATGCTTGATATTCATATATCCGGTGAAAAACTTTTATCATCATCATCTTTATTATTATCATCAGATAATAATGAAGAGATTCATGTTACATTAAGTGATAATGGTACATTAAAAATAAATCCATCATTATGGACATCAATATTTACAGATAATCGTTTACGTTGTCTTTCATTAATTAATATTCAATTATATCAAAATGATGCTCGAATATTAGCAAACTATTTATGTGAAAATAATTCTTTAATTGAATTAACATTTGATTCTATACGTGAATCTGTTTATTCATTTGATGATATACTTAATGAAGGTTTACAAAAGAATAAAAGTATAGAAAAATTAACATTATCAAATTTATTAAATGTTGATGCTGCAACAATTGCAAGTCTTATACAACATAATAATACAATAAAATATTTATCACTTATAAATGATAAAATTTCACCAAATGGAGGTGCACTTATTGCTGATGCACTTCGAACAAATTCAACATTAATTTCACTTGATTTAAGTCATAATCTTATTAATAAAGAAATAGCAAATAAATTTACAAATATTCTGCAAGAATCACATCCAAGTCTAACTCGTATCAATATTAATGATAATAATGAAAATATAATAAATCCAATGGATATATCAGAAACTGAACCGATTTTAGAAGAAAATAATTTAATAGATAAAAAAGATATATTAAAACCTAAATCAAAATTTCAATTTTTATCAACAATACTTGTAACATTTCTTTTCTTTCTTTGGGGCATACCAAATCAATTAAATGATGTACTTATTCGACAATTTTCAAAAGCTTTTACTTTATCTCGTTTTGAAGCTGGTCTAGTTCAATCGGCTTTTTATTTGGGTTATTTTCTATGGGCTTTACCAGCAGCATATGTTCTTCGTCGATGGGGTTATAAAATTGGTCTTATTCTTGGTTTAATTCTATTTGGTACGGGATCATTTCTTTTTTGGCCAGCAGCTATTATTGGAAAATATATACCATTTTTAATTTCTCTATTTGTTATTGCAACTGGTTTAGCTTTTCTTGAAACAGCAGCTAATCCATTTATAGCAAATGCAGCTGGTCCTGCTCATACATCAGAAAAACGTCTTAATATAGCACAAGCATTTAATCCATTAGGTGCTATAACAGGTGTACTTATTGGAACATTATTTATATTTTCTGGTATTGAATTAAATGAAAAACAAGTTGAAGAAATGCGTCTTAATAAAACATATGATCATTATTTAAAACAAGAAACATTACGTGTTGTTAGACCATATGCTATACTTGGTGGTATTACATTTTTATGGGCATTACTTATTGGTCTTGTACCATTTCCAGCTAATACAAGACGAAAAAAAAATAATGAAAATGAAATATCTGATGGTAGTAATAGTCTTTGTCAAGCATTATTTTTATTTTCTATTATTGCACAATTTGCTTATGTTGGTGCACAAGTTGGTACATGGTCATATTTTATGCAATATGCTCAAGATTATGTTGAAGTTGCAGAAAAAACTAGTGGTTATTTATTAACTGGTACATTAGTTATGTTTGCACTTGGTCGTCTTATAGCTGCTTTACTTATGCATTGTGGATTTTCGCCATCAATATTATTAGCTATATTTGCACTTATTAATGTTTTACTTATTGTTATTACTGTTCTTATACCAAATTCAATTGGTTTAGGAGCACTTTTTATTACATCCTTTTTTATGTCACTTATGTTTCCAACTATATTTGCTTTGGGTATTAAAGGTATGAGTGGACATACAACGAAATTAGCTAGTTGTCTACTTGTTATGGCAATTATTGGTGGAGCTGTATTTACGCCATTAATGGGTTGGATTTCAGAAGCAACGCAACGTTTAGCCTTAGCTTATATATTACCAGGTGGAGCATATTTGATTATTGCTATTTATGCTCTCTTGGCTTATGTATTAACGACCAAAAAAAGTGTAAAAACATAGGCAATATTTTAATTCTTTTCTTTTTTTTTCTTTTATATTTGTCTTTTATAATGTAAAAGTAAACGAATTATTAAAATAGATATGATTAAAAAAATATATCTCTCTCGTAATATATATATAATTATCATTTTTATCATATCAATGAAAATGTAATGAATAATATAAAAGTGACATCTGTATTTTAATTTTAATTTTAAAAATAATATGTCAAATAAAATTTTCGATTGGTTATTGTTTCGTACATTCTTCTTGTCAATGATGTGAATAGAATAAAAATATGTTCTTCAAATTTTTGTTTGATTAATATAAAAAGAAAAAAGAACAAAATAATGCAGTCAAAATCTGTACCAACAAATACGCCTAATGCAGTGAAATTTTTAATCGGTGGTCTAGCTGGGTATATCATTAGAATAATTTTTTTTATTAAATATATTTTAATTATATTATAGAATGTCTGCAACTATGGTTGTTAATCCAATGGATTTAGTTAAAAATCGAATGCAAATGAGTGGTATTGCAGGTACTACTAGAGAATATAAATCAACATTTCATGCATTCAAAACAATTCTTCGTAATGAAGGTATTCGAGGATTATATGCTGGGTAAATTGGTTTTCTTTTGCTATAATAAAATAAATTAAGAATGCATTTTAGTCTTACACCCGGTTTATTACGACAGGCAACTTATACAACATCACGTTTAGGTATATATCAAATATTATTAGAACATTTTCGACAAGCTGATGGTCGACAACCACGTTTCATTCTTAATCTTCTTTTGGGTATAATTAGTGGTGGTTTAGGTTCATTTATTGGTACACCAGCTGAAGTAGCATTAGTTCGTATGACACTTGATGGAAGATTACCAGTAAATGAACGAAGAAATTATCGACATGTATTTCATGCTCTTATACGTATTATACGTGAAGAAGGTATTTTAAGTTTATGGCGTGGAGCTATACCAACAGTATCACGAGCTATGATTGTTAATGCTGCTCAAATGCCGACTTATTCTCAAACTAAGCAAGCACTTATTTCAGCTAATATTATGCAACAAGGTTTTCCTTTACATGTAATATCATCCTTAATAGCTGCATTTGTTACAACAACAGTTTCTTTACCAGTTGATATTATTAAAACACGTTATCAAAATATGAAAGTTATAGATGGAAAATCAGAATATAATGGAATATTAGTGAGTTATTAATATTGATTAAAAATAGAAATGTTAAGTGTTTTGAAACATGTGATTAATATATATCAGAGTTGTAACCAATCTCGAATTTACAAACGGATTCGGTCCAGCCGGTTGAAAAAATATTTTCCACTCGCAAAAACTGGTCAATATATTAGGTCATTTATTGTCGGTAAAAAGGGAATATGCCAAAAAATATCGGTTTTCGTACTTTTTTCTCACATTTTTATTAGTCTTGCATAATAAATATATCGTGCTATAGTGGTTTAGCGTCTATAGAGTTATTAAACGATGAATATAAGCTGTTTCTTTCGCGAAAAGAACAACACATGATTCTTTAGGTGTAAATCTTAAAGTTTTTCATATAGAAAAAGCTAATATTTTTTAGAATCAGAGTGCTACCTTAAATCTAGTCTGTAGCAAAGCATCAATGCGATTAATTGAGAAGTTTATATCAAGTGACACTGTTATTATTGTACTGTTCAGGAAATAAAATAAATCTCCGTTAAAAAATTAAAAATATTTAGATAAATTGAAGAAAATAAATCTTGCAAGAACACGACTATTTTAAAGATTGCACCGAAATTTACTGTTGATAAATGATTTAAGAGAAAAATAGTGTGTTAAAAAACTTCTAAAATTTTCTTTCATTCAAGTTTCTATTTTATTGTAGTAAATGTCTGTTGTCTAGTAATGTCAATAGATTTCTATCTGTATGTTTCTTTCGTTGGGCAATATGTTTATTCAAGAGTCCATTTTTTTTTCTTTTCTTTCTCTCGTTAATTGATGAATGTATGAATAGGTCACCATCGGTCATTCTCTTTTTCTTTCTATATATTTTTTCCAAGAAATCCTATTAGGTTAACCGTCATTATGACCGTTTTTTCTGCAAAAAAAAAGGTAAAGTCCTCATTACAATTGTAAAATGGTCGCTCAATATTGCTATGATGACATGTTTAATTGACTTGGAAAATTTCGTTTATGATAAAACAGCTGAGGTGAATATAATCGATTTAAAAACGTGTAGAAATTAATAGATTTACTTGTATTCTATCATATGTTTTAGTTTATTAAATGAAAAGGTAAGCAATCTTTACGAAAATATAGATGATGGAATCAAGATTGTGCAAATCTCTACTCAGCATTAAGTTAGATCGATGGTAAATGCTAAATGATAAAAAAGTTTTAATATTTCAGATAAAACTTTTATATGATGTTAATGAGAAAATTACAAATCAAACAATATGATTTTATCGTCGAGTTGTCTACCTTGCTTCTTTCAACAGATAGTAATAGACATCTTAGTATTAGTAGAGTCCATCGGATACACGATTTTTGAACAAGAGCCGAAACTGTATTTTCAATGAAATTTTTAATAAACGCTTCGAAGATATATATATTCGACAACTAACATACTTATATATTCCATAGATAATATTTCATACCGTTTTTACTAATAATTATTTTTTTTTAGGATGTATATCGACGTACCCTTCGTAAGGAAGGTATATTGAGTTTTTGGAAAGGTTTTACTCCATATTTTGCTCGTCTTGGTCCTCATACAATTCTAACTTTTATATTTGTTGAACAACTTAATATTCGATATCAACGACACATACTTAAAAATGAATATTATTCATCAACATTATAAATAATTAATTTAATATTGATTTTGAGAAATAATTATATGTTTTTTAATATTTTTTCTAGATATGTCATTTGAAGATTTTGCTTCAACATGTATACGTACATTTGGTCAAACACCAATACGCCTTATTCGTATGTCATCATCATTAACAGCATATAATGGTTCAATTGATGAACCATATCGTCATCTTGTACTTTTATGTCAACCACATTTTACAACAAAATCAATATCAATTGCATTTTATTTAAATGGTACAGCTTATTTTGAATATTTAAATGAAGATAAAATTCGACAACGTTTACAATTATTAAATAAAACACGTAAAATATATCATCGTGATGATTTACAATCTATTTTAATACGTTTAAAAACAATGTTATCAGTTGATAATATTAATAATAAAAATATTGAAATATATGCTAAACTTTTATCATCAAGTTTATTATCAATTGAAATCTTTCAAGATGATTTTAAATTTAAATTTCGTTGTGATGAACGTTCAGAGTTATTTGAACAACATTATGTTAGACAATTATTAATACAAATTAAAGAATTATTACAAAGACAATCATATTTATGTGAATTATTAGAACATAAAAATCAATTACCACAATTTGATGCACATCTTTTTCTTAATACACCAATGACACTTGTTGATGATGAAGAAGGTACAAAAACAAAATATACATAGGGATATCCAAAACTAGTGGCAACGATATTTTAGTACCACACATTAAACTTAATAATAGCTTCCTTTTACATAGAATGATAGAGAAAGAAATGCTCTATCTTTCTATGGTATTTGATCACTATTGAACTAATATCATGATGATAGAATATTGATAAGAACTGTTTTCGTTGAATGTTAACTCGTTACAGGAGACCATAACGGGTGCGGTATAAAAAGTGAGGTACTTTTGCATTTCACTTTACTATTACTGAGTACGATATATTAATAAAAAAAAAGATATATACCACAAGATGTAGCGTGAAAAGCTGTACTAGTTCCACTGAATCGCTTATTTTCTAGGTACACCTTTTGCTTTCAAAAAGGAGCAAAAAATCTGAGTGACCAAATTTTGACGTTACCAAACGAGACTTTCTTTTTAGAGAGATATACATACGTTTTATCCCGTCGTATTTCTGTATAGTTTCCTTGGTAAAATGTAAAGTTTGTAACGCTACATTTTGTGGTATATTTATTTATTCCATAAAACACATCAAATAATAACGAAGCGAAATACAAAAGTGACATCTCCGTTATGGTCTACTGTAACGAGTTAACATTCAACAAAAACAGTTCCTATCAAAATTCTATCATCATGATATTAGTTCAATAGTGATTGAATAGCATAGAAAGATAGAGCATTTTTTTTCTCTATCATCCTATGTAAAAATAAACTATTATTAAGCTTAATATGTGATACTGAAATATCGTTGCCACTACTTTCAGATATCCCTCAATATATTCTATTTTTAATGATTAAATTATTTTAGATGATGATGATGATAATGATATATTATCTTCATCAACAACAGGTCGTTTATGGAAATCAGCATTTGGTTATCGTGATGGTGCACAATTTCTTGATGTATGTTTACTTAAAAAAGCTTATATGAAAGCATTGGAAGAAATGGATGATGATGATGAAGACGATGAAAAAGATACTGAGATAATTTCATCGATTATAAATACACTTATTGATCAAATTGATCAACAAGATGATGACGATGATGATACTAATTTAGCACAACGTATTGAGAAACGTTCACTAACAACATCAATAATAAATTCAACTAATAATATACAACAAATAAAACGATTACGAAGTAATACAATAAATAGTTCTGTTTAAATACTGTAAATATTAATTCTAATGTCAGATAAATAAAAAAAATAACAAGGTTTTTCATTAAAATAGAAATCTTAATCCGAATTGTTATTGATGTTTATTTGTTTTTTTTTGTTATTGATAAATGATAATATTAAAAAAAAATATTTCAAACATTTTATATTATAAAACATATCTTTTGGTATGTTCTTTTTTTTATTTTTATTATCTTTTATCTCATTCAGACATAAAGCATTATTCTTATCGTAAAGTAAAGTAAAGGTTACATATTCTTTCATTGGTAAAAGACGAAAAAAAAAAAGAAGACATGGCTATTGAAATCGTTGATAGTCATCATCATCTTTGGTCATTATCTTCATCAAATCAAGCTAAATATAAATGGCTTAGTTCTGTTTCTGAAGGTGGTGCATCATGGCATGTTGCTGGTGATATTGAACAATTAAAACAAAGTTATTTAATTAATGATTATCTTAATGATGCAAATAATTCTTCATGTCATTTAATAAAATCTGTTCATGTACAAGCTGAAGCTGATGATCCTATTAAAGAAGTTGAATATCTTGAACAAGTTGCTAAAGAAAATTCCGGTGGTTTTCCACATGGTATTGTTGCACATGCTAATTTATCATCATCAAAATTACCTGAATTACTTGATATATATGTTAATAAATATCCACGTATTAAAGGCATACGTCAATTACTTAATTGGTCAACAAAAGATTCACGTTTATCAATGACTGATCGTGGTGATTATTTAACTGATAAAACATGGCTTGAAGGTTTTCAATTACTTATGTCAAAATCTTTATCATTTGATTTTCATATATATCCATCACAAATGATTGATGCAGCTAAAGTTGCTCGACAATATCCAAATGGTATATTAATTCTTGATCATTGTGGTTTACCTGTTGATGGTGAAAAAGATTTTAATAGTTGGAAAGAAGGTATGAAACATATGGCTGAACAAACAAACGTTATTTGTAAATTAAGTGGATTAGTTATGTTTAATCATAAATGGTCAAAAGATATATTTGCACCATATATTCTTGAATGTCTTCGTTTATTTACACCAAAACGTTGTATGTTTGGATCAAATTTTCCCGTAGATAAATTAAATATAAAATATGAAGAACTTGTTAATGTTTATCGTGATATTGCAGAAAATGATGGTGGATTATCAAAAGATGAACTTGAGTTAATATTTAAACAAAATGCTATTAAAACTTATCGATTATAAATAGTAGCTTTTTTTTAAAAATTCTATTATTAAATGATTCTTACAGTTGTGTTTTTTTTTAAAAATGTATTAGAAAAAAGCTAGTTTTTCTTTCAATAGAAGTAAATATAATTGGATACGCGAAATCGTCAAATATAAAATAAATAAAAAAATTTATTTTTTCAGTTGTTCAGCCTTATTAAGTCGAGCAATATTAGCTAATGTACTTTTTCTATTTGGATGATTTTCATTTGGTAAACATTCAAGTGCACGTTGAAAATATTCTCGTGCTTTAACTAAATCATCGTTAGCTTGATACATTGCACCTAAATTATTTAATGCTGCAGCATAACGAGGATCACCTTTTCCACATATACTTAATAAATCAACAGCACGTTTAGTACATGATAATGCACGTTCAATATCACCTTGATCATGTAATATATTTCCCATATTTCCAAGACAAGCAGCTATATCAAAATCATTTTTTGGTTTGATTTTATGTTCACGTATAGCTAAAGCACGTTCAGCTAAATTAAGTGCTTCATCAAGTTGTTGACGTGCCCATTGTACATTACCAAGACCAACAAGACAACGAGCTATCATAACAAAATCTTCTTTCTTTTCATTTTCAAACCATTGTAATGCTTGACAATAAACTTCATATGCTTCAGCATATTGTTTCATATTATTATATATTAAACCTAAATATATAAGAGTTTCAGCTTTTTCTCGATCATTAGCGATTAATAATGCTTGTTGATGACATTCAAGTGCTCCTGAAAGATTATCTAAATGTTCACGTAATAAACATCCATATTTATTTAAAATTCGAACATTTGGATTTATAATACGAGCAAAAATATTAGCTGCTTGTGACCATTCACCACGTGCTATATGTTCATCGGCTAGTGCTTCATCTTCACTACAATAGAAATATAGATTTTAGTAGGTTAGTTGAATATAAAGGGTACTTCACAAGTTCTCAAGTATTTCTAAAATATTTCATTGTCGTATTTAACAAAACCAAAGTCTTTGAAACTTGGACATATTATTGGACATCCTTTATGTTACATAACTACAAAGTTTCTGGTGTATAACTTGTACTATAAATGAGAACCTGTAGCAACACTGAGATATACTATTTTTTCAATTTACCAGATCATCGGATTATGCAACATTGTTTTTTTATTTTGTCTCTATCTCGTTTTATTATCTTATCTTAATGATTTCAGCCATACCCCAAATAAAAGCTCAATATAGTAGTACCACTTCTCGCCGTATTGTACGTAATAGAAAAAAAAGGTTTAGAAGACTTTTTTCTTTTCCAATGAGGATTTGTTTGCACAATTTTTGTAGAGCTTTAGACGGTGCATCTTTTGAAAAATATCAAGATTTGAATATTTTCTCAAGCTGAGATGCATGTAAAACAAAATGATCTCCCAAATATTCTTTTATTATGCACAGTATGAGAAGAAACAATATTATCATGTAAGTTTTTCATTTTCAGTCCAGGTGCTAAAAAAAATATTCAAGATTTTACCATGTATCTAAGTCGAGGTATAAACACTTTCCCAGATCCGAAATACAAGAAAATTGAAAAAAAAATATATATCAGTGTTGCTACAGGTTCTCATCTATAGTACAAGCTATAGATCTGACACTTTGTAATTATGTAGCACAAAACGTGTCCAATAATATGCTAAAGTTTCAAAGGCTTTGGTTTTGTCAAATACGGGAACGAAACATTTTAAAAGTACTTGAAAATTTGTGAAACCACCCTTTATATCATTCTAATGATATTAAATTCAAAATAAATGATTTTTTATGACTATTTGTAAATAATATACCTAATATTCAATGTAATTCTTTTCCATAAATCATCTACTGTTCTTCCTAATTTTTCTTGTCGTAAAATAAATTGTTCATATAATTGATCTTTATCATTTTTATTAAGTGCTATTAATTTAATAATAGTTAATAATTGTTGATTACCACTTGCACCAGTACTTCTTGTTACACATAATATACGAAAAGGTGTTGCCATATCAATAAGAACATTTTCACCTATAGTAATACATAATGTATTATTTAAATCAATTTTAAATAAAACATTAATCATTGTTTGTTGACGAGATATTCGTGTTGCTTCAAGTAAAGCATTTGCTCTTGATCGTGTTACCATAAGAAAACATTGAAATGCAATAATATCCGTTTTTGTAGATTGGTCAAGTTGATTAATAAGATCTAATGGTAATTTAGTACCTAAATAGACTTGATTATGACTTGAACCTGGTGGTGAAGGTTTTAATTGTTTATTAAGATCATTAAGAAAAAAACGAGATAATGATAAAATTTCTTGATCATGAATACGAAGTGCATTTGAAATAAGAAGATGATATGGAAATGGACGACGATGTTTATCAATCCAATTAAGAACTTCATTTGATTTATATAATGTTTCAAATTCATTAATAGATGATTTTATTTGATTATTTGAATGAAAAATATGACGAGTATAATCAATAAAAGATTTTTTTGTATTATTTTCATCTTTAATATAATTTTTCCATAAATAATAAAAATAAAATATTAAATTATCATTTCCATTTTTTTCAGAATTAAAAAGAATATTTTTAACATTAAGTTGTATTTCTATCATATCAAATATATCTAAAAGTGCTCGAGATAATAATTCCATTTGTTGATAAATTCCAATAACTTTACTTGGTAATATATCTAGATTTTTATCTATTATTGATAAAATAAGAATAGCTTCAATAGATTTTAATGATTCAAATGTTTGTAAAATATTTTCATCTAAAGTTGTTGTTATTAAAATAATAACATTATTTTCTTGTGTTTGTTGTTCAATAAATGAAATACAAGATGATAAGTCTTGAAATGATTCAACAGATTCAATTGTAATATTTCGTATTGATGTTGTAAGTTTTTGTTTTTCATCGAAGTATATTATACGTATTCCACTACCTTTTGATGATGCCATGATAATTATCAATTAATTTTTATAAGAAAAAAAACAACTGCAAATAAAGTCTTAACGACTTATCAAATGAATTGAATAAAATAATTTATTTTTTCAATTCTTTCATTTTGTTTTACTGTACATTTCAATCATGCACTTATTATGAGTGATTTTCAAGCATACTTTTGTTTGTTTACTTACGAATACAATAGAAAAAGCAGCATTGCCTTTTTTGTTGTTTTTTAACTTCAAAAAAAAAAAAAATTTATATATATATTAAATTAAAAAAATATGTTATTGACAATAAAAGACTGAAACAAGAAATTGTTAAAATCAATAATGGTATAAATCTCAACAGGTTAAATTCATAGCTAGCGAATCAATTATTTATATATGTTAGAAATTTGAAAGAGAATTATTTTTGTTCTATTAAATTAAGTTGTCTAATATTAGTTAATGTACTTTCATGATATGGATGATTTTCATTTGGTAAACATTCAAGTGCACGTTGAAAACATTCTCGTGCTTTAACTAAATCATCGTTAGCTTGATACATTGCACCTAGATTATTTAATGCTGCAGCATAACGAGGATCATCTTTTCCACATATACTTAATAAATCAACAGCACGTTTAGCACAGACTAATGCACGTTCATTATCACCTTGATCATGTAATATATTTCCCATATTTCCAAGACAAGCAGCTATATCAAAATCATTTTTTGGTTTGATTTTATGTTCACGTATAGCTAAAGCACGTTCAATATAATCAAGAGCATCATGAAGTCGACCACGAATTCGTTGTATATTACTAAGACCAACAAGACAATGAGCAATCATACTTGGATCTTGTATTTCTTCATTTTCAAACCATTCTAATGCTTCTGAATAAATATTAAATGCTTTATTATATTCTTTCATACTATAATAAACTTTTCCTAAATATATGAGAGTTTCGGCTTTTTCTCGATCATTAGCGATTAATAATGCTTGTTGATGACATTC
>JAJEKB010017360.1:0-13249 GCA_022393335.1 Macrotrachela quadricornifera | reverse complement strand
TTAGATACGAATTGCTATATTTTTAGGTATTAGTTTATATTTACCCCTATTTTTAATATAATTTGGGTTGAGATAATTGTGAAATTTGATGAAAATATGTATAGAATAAAAGTTAATCGATGACTAGATGTGAAAAAGTATCTTTCGTCTTGATGTGTTTTACATCGATTGATGGTCTGAACGTTGCTCTTTCAAATGGTGAGAACTGTAGCTCTCTATCTTGTTGCAAACAAAAGTCTTTCCAAATCAAAGACTATCCGATAATTCATGAATCATCCTATGTATTTCAGATAATTGTAGACTTTTAATAAGAACACCAAAAACATCATTTTTCCAAAGGATGAAATTTCATTATTGCTTTTCTTGAAAGAAGCAGCTGTACAGAGTAGAAAGTATTTTTATTTGTTAGTATTATGTATTATAGACGACGCTCAATCTGAACGTCAAACTTCAATCTATTCACCATCGTTCTATTCCTCTCCAGAGGGATATAAGATGTGTGCTCGGCTCTATTTATATGGTGATGGTAATGCGCGTCGCACTCATATGTCTCTATTTTTCGTTTTAATGCGGAGTGCGTACGATTCTTTGCTTAAATTTCCTTTCAACTATAAAGTCACATTTTGCTTATTTGATCAAACCGGTCAACAACGACATATCATTGATTCGTTCCGTCCTGATATACGATCGAATAGTTTTCAAAAACCACGCTGTGATATGAATATTGCTAGTGGAATTCCAAAATTTGCATCATTAGCCATAATTCAAGAGCATGATAATCCATATATCAATAATGATACTATGTTTATCAAAGTAATGGTCGATTTTATAAATTTGCCAAAAGAAATACTACCTTTTGCGTTATGTTTAAATCCTGGTCTACCTACACATTGCCAACAACTGATAATACAACGAGAATTGGAACAACGAGCACAATTACAATCTCAACAAATGTCGCGAACAAATTCGACAAGTAATAAAGGAACAATGAATGAATAATTGGGATTTGGGGAAAGAATAGATCAAAAACGGACAATAATCACTTTAAGTTAAGATAGATTGTAGTGGAAACTATGTAACTCTTTATTCTTTCTCCTATTTCAGTTACTCAAAAGAACAAATCAATAATAAACTTACATTACTCATTCATCTCTGTCTCCATCAGATATAAACAAGAAATATAAATCTATTCAATCATACATACCGAGCTGTTAAAAGAGAGGAGGCGAACGATAAATATAAAAAACGAATGAATAATCTATATATATAAAGAGGAATCTTTGTCTGTCTGTTTGCTACGCATTTAGTTCCTGTAAAAGCTACGATCACCAAACTTTCCACCATGCTTCCCTAGGTCCTAAGGAAGGTCGATGAAGGGTTGGCATGGTCATTGCTGTGTGAGGTGTGGGTGAAATCTCACCCAGATAGTGCTGTAATAGCTAACATTACCAAAGCTTCCATGATGCTTTCCAGAGTTGAGAGGTAGTTTTAAAGAATGATGCCACCATCTTGAGGATGAGGGAGGGGGCACCTAGGTGAAATTTCACTCAAGTCCTATCGCAATAAACTTTGCGTGAATTTTCCAGAAATTTAGCGAATTTGTTATGATTCTAAGATTAATCATTTTGTATCGATGATTCTTTGATCTAAATGTGAAAATCGAAGGTTTCGAATAGATTGTAAGAGAAAAATGTATACGAGTATTTTCTTGATTCGCAACTATGGTGTATTCATTTGTTTTCTATGACTCACAGAAACAACGTATTTGTTGTTTTTCTTGAGTCACAACGATGACGTATCTATATATATAAAGAAGAATGTTTATCTGTTCGCTATGTATTCAGTCCTTGTCATAGTTAACGTCACAGAACTTTCCAAACTACTTCCTTAACTTCTAAGGAAAGTCGACATGGGGTTGGAAACATCAAACGAGGTGCGCGGAAGGGGTTGGATGAAATTTCATCCCTATCAATAGAGATCGAGATTCTGATGAGTTTGTTCGCTATGTATTTAGCCATCGTGAGAAGATAGCGTTACGGAATTATCCGCATCAGTTCCTTGAGTGCTAAGGAAAACCAGAAGAGTGATTGGGGTTGAGAAAGGCAGGCGTGCGTGAAACTTCATCCAAGTCGTAAGAGACCGTGATTTCACTCACTTTCTAATCAAATGACGCAGTTCAATGCAAATTTGAGAGTGATCGTGTCCAGAGTGGATGCGAGCGAGAATGTCAGCTTGAGCCCGATAAGAAGAGTCCTGTTGAAGATGCTTGATGCATGGCGGGAAAAGCTCTGTGAAAGAAACTCCACGTACGACGGGGTAAGATCTGTAGCAGAGGTTCCAGATACGGTAAAAAAAGTCCTGTGGAAGCGGTATCACACACGGCGAGAAGAGTTCAATGGCGAACACCTAGCGCATAGCAGGAACAATCCTGTTAAAGATGTCTGACGCATGCCGGTAAAAGATCTATCCAAGAGGTTTCAGGTGTGACGCGAAAATTTCTGTTGCAGACAGCTCACCGACAGCGAGGAACAGTCCTAAAGAAGACGTGTTATGTACAGCAGAAAAAGTCGGGTGGAAGATGCAAAACTTTAACCATATTCTCTTTTTATCGGGTACCTCCGCTAGTGTTAAATATATTTCATGAAGAATTATACGAATTATTTCTTAAAAAAAGGATTGATCAATCAAAAGGGCTAACAATTTATGATAGATACATTTTTAATACAATCTTTAATAAATTTATTGTTCATTATTTTTTACAGGTTGAATTAAATATCTTTTTTAAAATTTGTTTATTTTTATATTTATTAAAATATGAAGAATAAATTTATTTTATTTTTGATATGAGATACAATGTGAACCTAAAGAATAAGTTAATTTATATTGTAAAAATAGTTTAGTAATATTGATCGATGTTCTCATTTATGAACTATTACTTGTTTTATATTCTTTTGAGAGTAAATGTTTTTCATTTAATTATTCTAATTAAATATAAAAATTTTTGTTTATTCGATAGCATAGTTTAAGAGGAAAGTTTTAATAGTAGATATAATGAAAACATTAAAGTATCTGAGAATTGATTCAATGAAGATGCGATTTATCTACTAGAATCTTGAGAGATTTATGTTATTCACAAAAAAATCCAAAAGGTTTTATTACATTCTGTAAGAAAATAAATATTTTTCTTTTTTAGGAAAAATTGCGATATCTTTTTCACTTTCTTCCTATCGGCTGTCTCCAATCAATTGAAATCAAGAATACAATAAGTAGCAAAATATAATTATTGTATATATAAATAATACTCAGAATAACACTAAGAATTACCTTTGATAACTAGCATAAATATACACATAATATACATGATGAAACTATGGAATAGTGATACAGTATAGACATCAATGATGGTAGTGGTACTAATTATTACTTTGTGATAAATGACAAGTACAATAGAAAAAGAGAGATCAGATGTACAGTCAAAGATTATATTAAAGGTATTTATGAATTCTAATGTTGACTAACAAAACAATAATCATATATTCTTTTAAATCAAGTCTCAAAAATTAGCTATTTTATATTTATATTATATGAAGCTTTAATTTATGAACAACTATTTATATGTAGACTTTATACTTATACTTGAAACAGTCAATGCAAATAAAATGAGTATTTTCACTCATTTCATGATATTTTAATACTACATATGAAAACAAATGAGACTATAATTCCTATCAAATATAAATAACATAAGAACAAATGATGCCACTTTCATCACATATTTATTCATTAATATGAAATTTGCATATTTTCTATAAAATAATGACCATAGAAAATTTTACATATTTCGTTAAATTTCTCAAATATCTGTTAGGTTTTTTTTATTGAGATCTACTTCAGTATGTTTAAAAGTGACAAGTCGTGTTAAATTATGTTTCATTAACATGTCTCTAAAATATGTGAATACGCGAGACCTCTTTTTATAATAAATTGTGTTCCGCTTTCTGAACCATCGGTCTTGACGATGATGAAGCTGAATGTAGGAACAAGTATATACAGTTCGATTAGCTTGACCGAAACGCATAAAAAATTCTTCATGTTCACCTAACTTAAAATGATCATCCCAACCAACTGATTGAACTGAATCTTTTCTTCCCATAAATACATTTGGTACAAAATCAACTTGACGACATGGATTATTTTTATCCAAATTAATATTTTCATCAATTGATCGAATAAATAAAGCATCATTTTCTCTACCTTTTGGTACATCATCTCCTAATTCAAGTGTTTGATTATAACGAAGAAATACTCCAGAAAAATCATTAAATCTCTTTATATCCTCTGGTATTTTTCCAGCAATAATATCAATATGTTTATAAGTATAAATTAATTCTAATAACAAATCAAGATGAGAATCTTCTTCAATCATAAAATCATCATCTATAAGAAAAAAGAACGGTGTAGATGTTGCTTCTAATAAATAATTACGACAAATAGATAATCCACTATCTTCTGGCATATTATGAATAAATAATGTTTTATTTAAATTATATCCTTTGATACCATCAGATGAAGTAAAATTAAGAAGAATATTTTTATTAATAGCTTCACCCAAATCATTTGCAATATAAACTATCGTTTGAGGAAAATACATTTCAACACTTGCAATAAATCGTTGTACTGTAGGCATTCGATCAAGTGTACCCATTGTTTTTGTGAGAAATGTTACCCATTTAGGAAAAACAAGAATAGTTAATGAAGAACTAATAAACATTTTTCCACTTGTTAGACGAATATGTAATGTATCAATAGATGTTGATTCATATGGTTCATATGACATTTCATTTAATATTCTATTAACTTGAGCTTGATTAAGATTTGATAAAAAATTTGTCCTTGAAAAAATAATTGTTCCATTTGATACGTGAATATTTAAATTCCATTTTATATTTTCATGGGTTAATGTTTTATTTAATCTTAAATAAATAACATCACGACCAAGAAATCGACCTTGTTTTCGATTAGTATAAATATAAAGTGGAAGATGAATTAGACCTGCAATTGTATTTGTTTCATCTCGATTGGGAATTTTTTGTTGAATATCACCAAGATCTAATCGATCAAAAAGAAGATCAATTAAAGAACCACGTGCTATATTAAATCGTTTACTCATATGACCAAAACAATGAAGAGAATAACTTCTTTTCATTAAATCAGCTAATTGTAATGATGTATCTTTTTGTGAATTTTGAAATATTAATGATGTTTCTTTCCACGTAAATGGATAAAGACGATGTGGTTCGAGTAATTTTAAATTAATTAATTCACTGTCATTTTTATCGCGATGTTGAATAATATATTTAGTAAATGTTTTTGGTCCAACACAATTAAAACAAAATTTATCATAAATTTTATGATCAAATGTATTAACAAGAATTTCATAAAAAACATGTCGATGAGAACGAAAACGCATAAAACCAGGTGCTAAATATAATCCTGATGTATTTTTCAAACACCATGAGCAACCATCACGACTAACTGATTGATCTAATCCAATAAATTCATACTTAGGTAATGGTTGTAAAATCAATGCATCCATATCCATATAAGTTCCACCATAAAGATATAATGTTATTGCTCTTATATAATCACTTATATGAGAATAAAAATAAATATCTGATGTATTCCAATTGATGAGAAAATCTTTTGAACTATCACTTAAATACCAATTCCATTGAATCATTAAATCAAGAGATATATTTATACAATAAATTTGATAACCACGATGACGATATGGTAAAAATAAATTTGTATCATTAAGTGTTGATGATAACATTATAACAACAGCTTGTGGATGATGAATAAAAAGTGAATCAATTACAAGTAAATGACGACCACGAAATGTTGATTCATTTGTATTCCATATTGTCCAAAATAAATCAAAATTATCTGATGGAATTAAATGATCAAATGGTGTGTGAAATGAATCATCATCATCTAATATAAAACAATTAGAAATTATTCTTTGAATTTATTTTAATATACTTTTTTCAAATAATCACACTATATTTTTATTTTATATATATGTTATTATATTACATATACACTTGAAAAAAGTATCATAAGAACAAAATATTTACCTTTCTCTTTAACTATTGATAATGATAATATAAACAGTAGAAATAAAAACCCAAAACGTAAAATAAGTGAGAAGATTTTTGATATTTGACGGAAGGAAAATCCTCTTTGACGAAATAATCGGCGGCATAAGAGATACATTGATGTGAAGCTACCAGAACCAAGGTATGCAATGGAAATCTAAAACAAAATGCTTTTTTACACTTTATTTTCGTCAGCAAAGTTTATCAAAGTGTATAAAGAATAAGTTTTTTGCAATTTGAAAAACATTATTATATTATGTATATAAATGTACTGATGTACTTAGCCTATATATATATATGTGCTTATTGTACCAATCCACACACATTGCATATAAGCTTTTAAGTTTAAATGTATATTTTCTCTTCTTGAAATTTGATCTATATTTATTTATAACTAATTCAAATATTAATTAACTTTAATTTAGTTTGAATTGAAAAATTTTTATGATTTAATGCTATGTAAAAGGTGGTAGTAAGATAAAAATTAAAATAGAATTATTATAAAAAAAAGTAAAATATAATAAAATAAATCAATAATTTAAAATTGAAAAACTAGATTAAATTAATTTGTTGACGTTTCGACACAAAATTGTTCTTCATCAGAACTTGATGGTCTGTTGCACACACATGATCTTAACGATATATATCTTTTCTTCTTTTCGCTTTCTTATATTGATGATAGTGGTACGGATGAGAGCACCTAGCTATCGTGCCTTACCAGTATTACCGTCTTGTCCTCATCCGTACCACTATCATCAATATAAGAAAGCGGAAAGAAGAAAAGATATATATTGTTAAGATCATATGTGTGCAATAGACCATCAAGTTCTGATGAAGAACAATTCTGTACCGAAACGTCAACAAACTAATTTTAATGATTAATATTGTACCACACTTAATTATTTTCAACTTTAATTTAATCTAGTTTTTCAATTTTAAATTATTAATATATTTTATTACATTTTACTTTTTTTAATAATAATTCTATTTTAATTTTTATCTTACTGTCACCTTTTACATAGCATTAAACTAAAGGTAATTAATATTTGAATCAATTACAAATAAATATACATCAAATTTCAGAAAGAGAAAATATACATTTAAACTTAATTATTATTACCTTCCTTAATCGCATTCAACTGCATACAAGCGAAGTGTATATGTATGTAAATCGCTCACAATGATAAGAAGAAGAGATATCACAGAGAGAATGTAGAAGATGGTGGAATAACGAAGGAGGAGAGAAGAACAAAGTTGAAGAAGGCATGAAAGAGAAGAGCATGTTGGAATTTTATGTTTACATGTCATACAAAGAGTATAGGAGAAGATAGAATAGTGAAGGAGGAGAACGAAATAATATTGAGGAAGGCCTGAAATCAAGGAGGACGTGGAATCGCGCGTCTTCCCAGGATTTGGCTACGTAACAACATAAAAAATAATGTTCCTACCTTTATTTCAAAGCAGAATACAAATCGATACATAAATAACCAATAAGTGATAAATATCCATGAAAAAAATTTTTGGAAAACACCACAATTTACCGCGATTAATGCCAGTTCTATGCACAGTATTAAAAAAAACTCCTTATTGTTACTTGTTACTACGGTATTAAATATGGCGTTTATGATCGGTTTCGTATACCGCGGTGTACTCATTGATAATTGCAGTATTAACTATAGCGATTTTAATAAGTTTCAAATATGGGAATGTGCTCAATAATAGCCGAGGTACTTTACTTAGCAGGTTTACCGGTTGTATATACTGCAGTAGAGTCAACAATAATCATGAGAATATATATTGTGGATACAATCGATGTATACAGACGTAATCTTTGATTTATATGTAGCTAAGACCTCTAATATTTTGTAGCATCCGTGTTAATGCTCATTCTCCTTCTAACTTTTATAGCAAATTGCATTTAATGTGATCTGATAAGGGGGTTATATTGTTCATTCCTGGTTCAATTGTGATGCTAGTTAAACGAATCACCTGGTAATAAATAATGTTGATATTAGCTATTAAAATTTTCTTTAGAAAAAAGTGAGTGAAGAGAGGAACTATAAAAGAAGTTATGTTTTTGATAAATTTATTGTTAATGTACATATTTTTATGTGCATTGAAATAAAAAGATGATTCATCTATTTTCTTAGATAGTACAAAGAAATAAAGTAATATAAAATTATACTTTGGCAAGTTTCAGAGAAATTAGGGTTCGTCACAAAATACTACATTTAACTCTATTAGAGGTCCCTTCTTTAAACTTTTCGGTATGTTCGTTCTCATTCGAATGAATTAAGAGAAACAGTTTTGATAAAACAGGGAACAAAAAGAATCAAGGAATGTGAATAAAGAAAACGAAAACAGAGTAGAAAGTATGAGAGAATGTGAAAGACGAGCAGAGTGAAAGTAGATATTGATAGCTGAAGCGATGTGGAAGATATGTGATTAACATGCCTGCAACAAACTCCTATATTCACAGCATATTTTCTCAATGAAATTTTTCAATGTTATTCAGTTATTAACGACTTCTAACAGAACTATAAGTAACATTCATATGTGCATTTAAGACTAGTTTACAAACCTTGTTTTTCTATGACAAAACCGTGGATTTTAATGTCACTGCACATTTCACTTCGCAAACGAATCAATTGGAATAGAGTGTGCAAAAAATATTTCCGATGTCGTGCACTCCAATATTCATTATATTTCGTCGAAAAATTTCGCATAGTTTTTTATAATTAGGGAGGCAGTGCATAGTACTACTTTTTAACTTGCACCTCGTCCCTCGAAGGGCAGTTAATATGGGCTTCTGGAAAGTTTCAGGTGAGGCTGACAGTTGTGGTCATTTTTTTTAAAAGTTTTTTTTTTTGTGGGTGCACGTACGATTTCACAATCTGCTAAAGAAATAGATTTCGATGTTATATAAATAATATATCAAACAAACTTCTCTATCTTACCTTCATATATTATCTTTTAATAGCATATGCACAGTCATTAAAGCATCTAATGTTGAAATCGTGAAATGAAATCTTCCAATTGTTTGTATACAAGTAACAGAGAAAAGCTAAAAAATAAAAATCAACATAATATGACACAAATTTGTGAAAATAAAATGATCAGCATTCATCTCTTTCACATTCAATAGAATTGGTTGGTAAAATCAAATAGATATTGAATGAAAGTAAGATATTCTTGTATTGATCATGAAAAAGATTATTTCTCGTTTTTTTTAATAAAATAAAGTTTTTTCAAAATTCTTTTACTGAATAATCAATTAGGAGATTGGTTATGTAATCACTTGGCCCTTTAACGGACGGTGGAACAATTATGTCTCACTTTTTTGTTTTCGATTGTAGAGTTACAATAAATAGAATTAATGATTAGATGTGTGACAGCTCATAATATCAGCAATGCTATTCTGTATAAATTAACAATAAATAGTCACATTACGCTCATTTCACAAGAGCAGGTGTTTCGGCTTTCCTCACATCAAATGACCAGGGCATTAGATGCCACTCTCTTGTGTGCTATAAATTGTCACATATCTATCAATTAATCACATAATTATAACAATGTTACTGCATGATAGTATTATTCACTATCTATTCCTTCAACAGAAAATTTTGAAGAAAGCTATTACTAATTCTCACTTCCAAAACACACTTGAGAGGCATGTAAAAAACCGAGTGATTAGCCATGCGCTTCATTGTAAATTTTATAGGTATACATTTATTCTCCTCACGAACTCACATTACTTTTTACCGTATTATTATGTTGATACGCTGGATTCTATTGTATGAGTAAAATAAAATCTAGCTTAGCATATTAAAAAAGTTCAATTGATTTTTCCAAGTTTATCAAAACCTTCGATAAATCATTTTCATTTAAATCGCTATAAATAGGTGTATTACACGTGCAGTGTTTCAGTATTGCTGATCCGATCCCATACACATTAATCTAGATCACAACCTATTTAAACACGTTATCGGCATAGACACAACTTGCCATTCAAAATTCGCTCGTTAAAGGGTTAACTATGGTGAATATTTACAATACTGAATAGCTTTTTGAAAACAAAATAAGATGCCAGAATATTTATGTATTGAATTTTTCAATTTTGAACGATATGCTTAGTCCTATGAAGGACTTATTTAGACTAATAAATGTTCAGTTAGATTGTTGATTGTCAAAGAATATGTTGTATATATCAAATGGTGCATTACTATATGTTCAAATTAAAACACTCACAATCCAATACATTGTTAAACTTTGAATTTTGCTTAAAATGAAAGACAATTTAAATTGGATTAATGTTGATTAGAAGGTTTAAAACTGTTCTTTTTTAGATCATGTATATTCAGCATGAAATTGTATCGATAAAATAGAATATAATGTTAGTTTATTTTGCATTGAATTTCATTGTACGACAAATATATTTCTTTATTATTAGACAATCATTCGAAGTGAGACATCAAATGTTATTGAATGTACGAAGAAAGCTTTTTAGAGGATATCTTTTGCTGAAATGATTTTCAAAAAAAAGGAACAAGAGTCTTGGCCATTTCTCCAGATAGGGCAAAGTAAAAAAAAATTTATTTACTATTTCATCAGCTCCTCACTCTCCTATTCTACATATAGTCAAGCTTACATGTAACCAAAATTTTATTTTTTTTATTCGTTCGTCATTGAGTATTATAGTTCTATAATTTGTTCCATGCAGTTCTTATTGGAAGTACTTCAGAATATCAAAAAAAACGAGCTTGATTTTTTTTTTGTTTTGTATTTGATAGATGCAGTCTAATTTAATCATATGATGAATTTATCGATGCATAAGGATTAGTTGATAATCGTTTTACAACGTATCATAGTGCCTTTCTCATGATTGACATTTTCAGTACTATCAATAGAGTTATTGTTGCCGTTATCGGATGAATTTATTTTTAGTAATAGCTTAAAGTTTTTTTCTAACTCGATCGGATTGATATAATTCATAAAAAAGAGGATGATTAAGATAAATAAGTCTCACTTTTAATATCAATGAAAATTATTTACATAACTTGAATCATTTTCGGACAATAAAAATCGATTAATCGAATTCATTTTGAGAATTAGAATGAAAGTTTAAAAAAAATACGATAAGAAGATGATGATAGTCAACTTTAAAAAGAACATGTCTTACAAGAGAATTTGAAACAATAAGAAAATAATTTGCTTCTTTTATATTGATGTAACTAAATCAAAATACTGTTATATATCTAAATAAGATAAGATGAAGCAGCTAATTTTAATTCAAATATCAATAACTTTGTTGGAATACAGGTCAATAAATTCGTAATATATCTATCAAACCATATTAATTAAACTTATTCATTATTCTTAGTAACTTCAGTTGAATAAAGGTTTTCTCGCTCATTCACAGATAAATTGATAATCATTTTAAACCAAAGAATAATACTGAACAAGAGAGAGCACTACTTATTTCACAAAAGATGAATAATAGTAACCTTGATTTTTACTCTTCACATTATCTTTGTTGAGCTAGTATAATAAAAAAAAAAAGGTTTAGAAGAATATTCAATACTTCTAGTTACTACAAGTACAAACTTTTATAGGTTTTATACAGAATTTTTTTCGATACATAACAGAATAAACACATAATATTGGAAATATTTTAGAATTTGTATTTTATTATTACTTATAGAATTACTCAAACTAATTTTATAGTAAAAAAAAAGAATGAATTATCCATCATAGAATATTTTAACTAACTAGCAATTGCATACTAACAATTATAAGATTTACAGTGTTCATTTTCATGTCATATTTTTAATATAGTTTATCATCATTTACTCTGTAGGGATCTATAAGAGTAGTTTTAATCTATTCAAATTCTTTTCCTTTACCTTCATAGTTTATGAAAGTATCATATGCATATAAATATCTACTTCATAATTAGATTTATGAATATTCTCAGCATTTCATCATGATGATCATGTAAACGGTATCTTTATAAAAAGTTTCTTCATATGGTTAATTATTTAATTTGTTTGTTTTTTTATGAAATATTTTTTCTCAAGATAATCCAAAATAACAGAACTAGTTAAACGATTTTCAATGATATTAGAATACAAACTGATATGGTTTATACTTTCATTTTTTGTCACGTAATCATTATTTTCTTGATCAATTTAATTCTGATTTTTTTTTATGTAATATATATTTTGTAAATGTATTTTTGAAAGACAAAAATCTAATTAATTAAGCTCCTTCACATTCATAACACCATCATGTCTAGTTTGCTCCGATATAAACTGAATGAAAACAATCGATTTTGTCACGTGATAGACCACTGATGTGTACTGATCAATTCAAACCTCGTTTATTGTATTTTACATCACTTCGACTCACATACATCGATATGTATGTATGAAAGAGTGAAACAAGTTATAATACATAATGTGAGATTAGAATACCACATTCAAATAGTAACATCAATAAAAGTGATTAATCAATAACAAAAAAAAAAAAACTATTTGAGAACGAACATTTTAAAAGTCGTGATATTTTTTAATGTAAAAAATATTTATATAATATGTGAAACTTTTAACCTATCCAGATCCAATGTGACAATTAATCATATACTTAAATATATCAACTTTATGCAGATAATAAGATTGGTTTTCTTTTCTTATTAATCCAGGTATATTTTCTTTCTATGCATACGTAATGACTAATCATTGTATTGATCAAATATCTACAAATGACAGTACAAAGCTTATTTATTGATGATTCTTGATTAATATTTATTTGTAAACAAGATATTTTTTCTGCCACTATCAAAGAACATCGTACAGACATGATATTATTTATATATATATTCATGCTATTTCTGATGCATTTTATCAAACAAATTTCTTTTAAATTATCTATGATTTTATTTATTTAAAGGTTATTATATCTATTTATTTATTTTTAATATGATTAGTATTTAATTCTTATATAAAAATAAAGTTCCTAGCTGTAAAACTAATGTTCATGTTATATAGAAATAGTCTATAGATATTATAAAAGATTTATTGATAACGTTGATT
>JAJEKB010017359.1:0-11942 GCA_022393335.1 Macrotrachela quadricornifera | reverse complement strand
ACAGAAATCAGCAGAGTACTCGAAAATTATATAGAAGTACGCATGAGACACTCAATATTTCATGGCGAGTACTCAATAGTCGTACTCAGATACTCGGATTCTAGCACGAGTACTACCAATGAGTACTCAAAAGCTGTTAGTACTCATGAGTTCTCGCGGCATTTTCTAGCGTGAGTACTTTTTGAGTACTCTCTTGATGAGTACATTCACTAGGGGACACTTCTGAAACTTCATATTAGTATTTCAATAGATGATAGATGTCGCTATCGGACTAGGTCAACACAAGAAGTAAAACCAATTAGGATGATATTTTAATCTACTATTGCGAGAACTTTTTGACTGCCCTATGTAGAAATATTAATGAACTATTTCTATATAATCAATATAAATATAAATATCTAGAGAGTGCAATATTTATATGGTAAAGTTAGAAAAATGAACAATAGTGTTTCTATACAATTAATAGTGAAAAATAAAATGTACTATTTTATAATATATGATAGGAACCCACAAATATTGTTTTCTTTATTATCAATGAATAGAAGAATAAAAATATATTTAAGCATATAGTAGTAAACGAATAAAGTAGTATGTCATTAGAATTAGGGAAAAGAATAAATTAGTTGTGTAGAAAAGTAATAGAAATATTTTGTTAATCTCGATAGTTCTAGTAAAGATGGATGTTTGAGAAATCTTTTTGAGTGCTGTTAGTATTGAAAGATACCTCTGCTTTGCAAATGGAAGTATCAGAGTATTATTGTGTTGAATAGAATTTTACTATAGATATATTTCTTTGATGATTAAAAACATTTGACCAAGAATTTTAGAAGAGAAGTACACGTGAGATCATACGAGATCAGATAATATCGGGAAAGATCGACATTTATGTCTTCCTTCATGTTTTTTTGTTTACGAATCTTATATAATTTGATAAAATCTGAAACAAGCCATTAGTCAGCTCTTTTATGTTTCTTATTATCTGAATATTATAAAATCTTTCAAAGAAAGTAACACATACGATAGTATTGGATCGTATAATATGATCATACAAAAAATCTTGTAAGCGTATGGCCTTATAAGACATTACACAATCTGATGTTTGATTTGTTGACCTATGAGTAAATTTTTTCATTTCATTAGTGTCATGAAATCCGACGGTTTCCAATAGTCGGATTGGACAGGATTTGGTAGGATTTGTTCGACCTGGGAAGGTACGCAAAGGTGTTGAAGAACCATGTAAAAATAAAAAATTTATCATTTGTATAAATATATTTATTCTCTTGGTGTATTCTATCGAAGAAAAAGATGATATTTGTAGAATCTAGAAGTATTTTATTATTGTTATTAAAGATGATTTTATTTTTGACATTTTGATTAAAATGAATATTTTGTTAAATATTTTTGTTTTTTTAGTACAGATTATATTCGAATCTAAATGTGAGGTTTTCATATTTATGTATTTATTTATTAAAAATTAACTGAGGTAAATAATATTCTATGATTATAAAATATTTATCGTATTTGTATATTTAGAGTATATTCTCTCATTTATATTCAAGGTAATATTTGTCTTGTATATGAATCATATTTTGTTATTATGAATATATTTCAAATTTAAATAAGATTTATATTGAATTACAGTAAGTAAATGAAGATATTGATCAGTATTTAGTTTTTATATTAATGTTGGCTATGTATGTTGCGTCTCCTTTCAAGGTAAATCAACTAATATTTTCTTGAAAACTCTTTTAATTAAGTTATAATCTACATTACATTTTATATATTTTATTTTATCATTCACAATTTTTTTTTATGAAAGATGATTCTTAAGAAATTATTGGCGTAAAAACAAATTCATCATAAATAGACATATTAAGAATTTTTATTTCAATATTAAATTAGTAAAAATAATTTTGATATTTATCTCGAAAAAATACGATGATCAATCATAAAAAAATTTCTTTCCTCATATTATTTAAAAAGATGCATAAAATATTGCTTTTTTTCAGTTATCATCATATTCATTATTGTAATAGAAAAATATTTTGAAAAAAAATTCATCATATTAAATGTAACTCTTCCTAGAAATATAATTAAACAAAATGAATAGCCTTTCCAAATCAAGTTTCTTGTTTTATATCCTTCAGAATAAAAGTATTTCGAATTTCTATTTTGAATATGTGTTCAATATAAAAGTACAGTCTTTTCAAATTAATAACATATTCTGGAAGGTCGTGAAGTTTTCTATCATTCTGTATATATAATTATTTTCTTCTATTCATTTATTGAAAAGATAAATTTAGTATAATAAATACATCTTCAATCGATACACACGAAAAATGAAGATTTTTCGTTACTTATCCAATTTTCTTTTGCATTTATTATTCGTATGAGAAAGTTTCATCAGAATAAATAATTCTAGACTCTCATATAGCATGAAACTCAATCTGATCTTCTTTATTTATTAAGAATTTTACATCTACATCTTGGAAAATCTTCTAAATCTATAATATCAAGTGTCATGTCTAGCTCCTCTTCTATTGGTCAATTTTTTCAACCAATCATATTTGAATACGAGTTTTTTCTGATATTATTCGAATGAAACATGAGCATATTCAGAGCACAAGTCCATTCCACCTTCTTGCGATGTCTCCTGGATAATGTTACCGTCCCTCTTTACACTTACCTTGAATTACACAACACACAATAATCAGATATCAGTTACGGCCGTAAAAACTCGTGCAATTTGCACGGAGCATATCTAGTAATTCGAATATTTTACAAATACATTCTTACAATTTGAAACTTTATTAGAATCTGTAATTAGATATTACAAGATTTGTTCTAATATTATCACGTAACGCTCGTCTAAAGACTCGCTTATCTCTTTCTCGTAGAAATCGTGTTTCTAAACTATCGTCTGGCTATTCATTTATAAAATTAAAAAACCAAAGTCAGATGCAAGTTCCTCGCCCTCAACTGCCTTTGACCAAACTTCATAGAAACAATTGTTTTTTATTAAAAATTTGTTGTTTATTTAAAAAATTGAATTTCAAAATATTTTTAGAAAACTGACTTTATATTTGAATTTCTCGTCCTCGATTACCCTTCGGTCGAGTTTTATGGAGAGCAGTCCTTTTTGTTTTCACCTAAACCGTGGACCGATCAGAGAAGTGCGGACATACAAGCAAGCAGACAATTTATGTTTGCAAGACTCTTCTCTACAAGAAAGACAATAATTTTGGAATTATTCTTCGGTATACAATTTATAATCATTTCTCTGATTTCTAACAGAAATCCTATATTATACGAACAGTCCTGGTTTATCATTATTCGAAGGACAAAGTATGGAGTTGTTCGGACCATATAAAGGAGGTTCTTCATTAACCCCTATTTCGGGTCGTACCCACATTGCCGACAATTTGTTTTGTTACCATAATTTGTTCATGCCATAGCTCATTAAATCTAGCAATTTCCCACGTACAATACCAGAAAAAAGTATGGACTAGTTCTCTATAGATGTAAAATCTATTTTTTTTATTGCTTTTACAAAATTCTTTGAATAAAAACTACAAATATTTATAATGAAAGATGATGGGCAATCTTCCAAAGAAAATCGATAGTTGATCTATTACCGCAATCAGCAATAACACATTTTGAATTTTGACTTTCCTGTTCTCGTCTTCTTTGCGCTTCTTTGGCGCTGGTTCTCCGTGAATTGATAAACGACTGTTTTGAGTTCTTGAAAATGCAAATTCCATGTTATCAAAGACACGCCACATTGTTGGTGAATATAATGGATTGTACCTTTTGAACTGAGCCGTTTCTCAGGATTCTTCTCGCTCTTCCGTGTACATAGATATTTTCAAACCATTAAATAATTGGTTCTGCGTCAGGAATTTCTAATGGACTTGTAAAGGTCGAAACTGGAATATTGCTCATTAGTAAACTAAAGTTTTCATCCGTTGTATATATTTTTGCCAATCCTACAATCTTGAATTTGTCTGTATACAGATTGTTCTAGACAGAAGTGACAGCCATTACTTTGAGCACTTGGAAACTCTGATGCAACTGCATTGATGAAACCTTTTTCAAAGTCAGTTTATACAAAATTTGGGTTCAATTCCAATTTATTTTCCTTTGCCAATTCATTTAGTTCCTGAAATAATCTTTGATATAATACTTCACTTTTCATACTCATGAGTGCGTGAATGCTGTACAATTAACGAAATAAAGTTGAAACAACTTTAAATGTTCCATCCATAATCCAAAATTAAGCTTCTTCTAACCATTTAAGATCATTCAAAGTTTTTGATTCAACTTCTTTATCACAAACACGTTTCGCTCTTGTGAGTTGTTCTCTTAGCACATTCGACCCGATTCAGTTTTTGTAAAATTTTTTTCGGATTGTTCTTTTTCGTGAGCAATCATCTTCTAACAAATGCACTTAATGACTTTTTGGCTATATTTTACTGGTTATTTGCCGTTCTCTTGTTTATACTACTACACAATGGTTCATTTTTTACTGACCAAATGATGAATCACTCAAGTTAGTTTTTCGTTCTTTTGTATATTGTACGAAACATGTCTGAGAAAAAGAAAGATATTTTCAGTATTTTCTCCCTTATTCGTTTCTCTATATCGTTTTGCGTATAAATACAACCGAATTTTTGGTGCACTTCATATGTCGTTCGAAGAAATCGATACAGGAAGTAATGCCAGCTTATTCAGTGAAGCGAGTTCACTGAATGATGAGTTTGATACAATGCACCTTGATTTTGACAATTCTGACGAAGAAGTTACTGACGATGACAATGACGATAATATGAATTCATATACCTAGAATGAAATAGAACCAGAACCTGATGCAGAATTCAAGAAAAACTACACCAAAAGCAAAGTGACCATCTTGCAACTTCGTGAGAGTCTTGTCCGATCTTTACTATTTGGCACGCCAATCGAGAAACTGAAACCTGATACAAGATAACAATCAGCAAGTTCGTCAAAATGCAAACCAACCGATCACAAGCTTCTGGGAGTAGAAGCGCTTGCTCGCGATGTCCACCGACGTTGTGCTGACTGCTAGGAGAAAATCAGACAACAACAAAAAAATAAAAACTTTTTGTTCTAATTGTGACATATTTTTTCACCTTGATTGTTTTAATGAAAAGCATTACGCTACGTAATGAATAATTCAGAAAGTAGTGTAGCAGATTAGTTGACGCATCTCGTGTACCCTTTTAGTCAAGAATAAAAGAGCAGAAAATTTTTTTTTATTAAGTATTTTCTTACAATAGGGCGGGTCCCACCGGTGGGACCCATTGGGTCGAATGTGTTAAAGCATTTTTTTCTGGTAAACGTGGTTGTAGTAAAACAATCTATATATGTTTTAAGAATTTCTAGCAAACTTTTTTCATCGAAAATTTCACGCTGGTCTCCATCTAAGATTTTATGAGAAATGAATTTCATTAAAAAAGAATTTAGCCAGTACAAACGAGATTCTAAGCTTGTTAGATGCTAGGAAAATACAAATTTTCATCAATTTAAATTATATAAAACAGTGTTTCGATGAAATTCATTTATCATGAAATCGTTAATGAAGACCAACGTGAAATTTTCGATGAAAAAAATGTCGCTAAAATTTCTTGAAACAGATATGAACTGTTTCAGTTTTTAGTATTGATTACAAATATCTAATTAGTTTTGACGTGAGTTTCATTTATTTCCATCAAATAAAAAATTCTTTACGGAATTTTTATGAAAATACTAAAAATCATATATAAACTTTTAAAGACTTTCCTAGGACTTTAAAATAAAAATTTTTTATCAAAAGACTCGTGTACTTTGTCATATATAACTATATACTATAGAAACAGACTTTTATTTTATAAATTCTACTCTCTTTTCATGCTGTATACAATGATTGAATATTATTTTATGAAACACCATTTGAAAGAGAGTGCTGACGTGTATACGGGGGAGAAATTTGGACTCACTACTCCCCCATCCCCATGCACTCAATGACTTTGTCCCATGACAGATTGTGACAAACGGCTTTATGGTAGCACGATAAGTGATGTATAGGTTGATTTTTTGAAATTTCATTCGTAGATCACTTTTTCTGACGGTTGATTGAAGGGCAATTGAGGCTGAGAAATTTAAATTTCATACCGTTTTTAATTAATAAATTTCTAATTACTAGTTAATTAGGTAATACTTATTAATATTTTGTTATAAAATTTGACTAAAGATAAGTGTCAGAATGAGAAATTCGAATCTAAACTTGATTTTTACTTTTCTTTAGAGAGTTTTTTCAATGATTATCGTGCATGACGAGTCCCAATTGTGCCTTAAGAATCTTAAACGAATTTCATTTTTATTGTTATCACACTTTTAGAAACAGTATAGATAAATAATCTTATAAGAATTTTAAAATGACGTTTCTACGAGAAAGAGCTAAGTGAGTTTCCAGACGAGCGTTACTTGCTTTTCAACTGAAATTTGTTCCTACTCCATCATGGGTCAATTTTTCATAGAAAGTATACTTTCTAATGGATTTTTTCATGATAATTATAAATATCAAAATTATTTTACACAAAAATCAACTTTCAACGACAAAAATCTTTCCTTTCTCTTAGTATTTTTCTATATATATATAATTTACAACTAAAGTAGTCACTTCTTTGCTGAGACCTAAAATATTCAAGGCTTGACTAAGGAATTCTATATATACACAACACTCATAATTAATAAATATTTAGACGAAAAGCGTGCGGAGGATACAATCACTAGTTCCTTTTTTACCAAACTAGTTCTTATCTTTCATTTTATTTATTTTCCATCTAGTTATGCACTAAGGTCCAAACGGTTCGGTCTCGATCATCTACTATTAGTCACTTTTTTCGACCGATCAGATTTGTTCTTTAGCATGATCCAAATAATCCTGTGTTCTTTTTATTGTGCTCCGTAATGTGACACTTGGAAATGCTTACATATTAGGAATAGAAGAGAAATGAAGTTTTCTTAGCAATAATCACATCATTAATGCTCGCATTTCATAGATTAGTATTCATATAGTTATGCAAATATGAGCACGGTTTGGAAGTATATGAAGGGGATAAATAAATATGAATAAGAGAAGAAGAGAAGAGAAAAAAGAAAGCAAGAACATCAACAAAAAATAATTTTAAAGAGAAATCGGTAGTAGATGCAGCACTCTATCTTCTTTCCTATTGTATTAATTCGTTTCAACGAACAACAGCCACTTTAAGAGATACGATTCACGCCTTTCCAACAGTTGTTTAACAGAGTGGTTTCGAAAAAAAGACTAATATGGTCATTTTTTCTTTTATGATAATATTCCCCTACGAAAATATGGTTATAAAAAGGTGAAACTCGTATGTCTGTTGTATATATGTATTTCAATCTTCTCTGGATACATTTTTTTACATAAACTTCAAGTGAATGTTGAGAAAAGGTAGCTTATAAATGGCGTTCAAGTATAAAAGGACAACGATATACCATCCGGATGTCCACGTGGAATTTTTGCTGCAATATAAGTTGCTGAGTGTTAAGAAGGATGAGATAGAATGGAAATAACCAAGCAAAATGTTGGAATGTATAAGCAAAAAGCATTGACAGAGCACTTTCGACAATATACTTCCTCCTGTTTTTAACCATGCTAGTTTTCCTAAGGATCTATGAATATTTTCTATACATTTTTCTACGGTGGATTTTAACAACAACTCATCCGAATATGTAAAACCAAGATATTTAAATTGTTCATCTATCTGAATTTGTATATTATTCATTGTTATATTTACTATCGGTCTTTTAACCTATATATGAAACACCTATGCAACAGATTATTTTATATCAGTTGCTTCCATGCTCTTGAGTATTTATTTACGGAACTACAAAGTTTTCAGTAGCCTCCTTTTACAAAAATGTAAACATTGTCGATAGTATCTTCATTATAGATGGTTTTATTAGTACACTCAAATCATCCGCCAAAAAATGACCTGAATGAGCTCCTAGGCACTTAATGAGAGATCGCAGTGGAACTTAATTACTTAGACTTAGTTACTCCTGTGCGACTCAGCACATTAGGCAACAAGTGTTCTCCAATGATCTCGATTTTAAGCGATGTTTTCGTCTTCTTCCCATTTGGTGCAAATATTCTGTAAATCTTCTTTGAATGTTGCATGTCATATCTTGACATACCTTCCTTTCTTTCGTTTTCTCTCAGCAGGCGTTCATTTTATCTCAGTTTTAGAATGACGTTGTTCCGACAAGCGCAGTATGTGTCCAGCAAAACGCATTCTGCATAGGCATCGTTGATGGAATACACTCAGTTTTCGTATAATTCGTGTCGTGAGTTTCCATGTTTCGCTGGCATAGATTGCAGTTGGGAGAACAATAGTGTTATAGAATTGAATCATTGTTTTGGCTCAATTGTTGTTGTTGACCAAACTTGTCGTAGTCATTGAAACACAGCCGACGCTTTGCCAATTCTGCAGTTGAAATCTACTTCAGTATCACCATCATTAGATAGTATGCAATCAAGATAAGTAAATTGTTTCACTTCTTCGATGGATTGACATCCGACAGTTATTTGCATGATTTTGTTTTTTTTTTGCTATTGATCATTAGTTCAACATTGCTAGCAACTGCTTCGAATTTGATGGTTATTTCTTGTAAGCTTTCTTTTGAGTTTGCCAGTAGTACGATGTCGACTGCAAAGTTCAAATCTGTAAGATGGAACTTATTCTTCCATTGAATACCGAAATCCAGACTGCTTATCAACATTTTGTATCTTCATATTAGTTTTTTACTTGTATTATAAACATCTATACTTGCACTATTCATGTATATCCAAGAAGGTTTCTTCTAACTATAAACTTTATATTTTAGATAAAAAATCAAGTGTATAGTTAATTTTGTCGTTGGTAGATAGGACAGCTCTTGAGGGTCTATGTGTATCTTCATATATAATAGGCCTCGGAACATTCCTGTTATAACCTTATCTGACCTTTGACCTTTAACTCAGTAACAGATGGATAGACACTGAACATTTCTATATAGATATTGTATTCCCTTCATACTTAGAGTTTCTATATTCTGTAGTTCTTTTAAAATATTTGTCATTTGACTTTTTCACATGGAAAGGAATAGAAAATATAGGACGAATCTAACTCCCGTAAATCGATCTTCTAACAAGACTAGGCAACATTCTCGGATAGACTTCTACCATTTTTGTAGATGCTTTTACAATGAAATGTGCTCCCAAAGAACTGGCTAATGAACCACTCTACCTGCCAATCTAAGAGTGCTGAATTACAAATAAGATTGAGCTGGAAGATAAAATATAATGAATGGTGTTTTTTTACATTTTTCCAGAATGAACCTGAATTAATCCAGTGTACTCGACATTCAGAGAAGTATAATGATATTAGAAAACCTTCTTATAGCTGATCTGATATTTAACATGACTTAATATAAAATTTTCTATTTTTGTTTGTTGGTTAGATTGTTTTAAAAATTATAATTTATCTGTAATAAATGCTTTTTTTGTAAAAAGATGAACACTCAATTGATGCTATTAGAGTGTCAAATAGAATATTTTTTTTTTATAAAGGAGATATTTTTCCAACAAAATCCTTCCGTTTCAGAAAGTAAGTTATGTAGCCTAACGATGTATCCCATTCCAAAATTAACAATTCATAGCCCTGTACTGAGGTATGATCGTGTCAAACATATATTAACAATGATGTTTTGCGTTTGTGAAAATTTCATTGATTCCCCACTGAATCTCTCATAGTGTGCTGTGTGATCAAACGAACAATGTAAAGTTCTATACTGTACAGATATTCAAGTAGATACACGAAAATTAATCAATATTCTCTATGATAAAAATACATGATGAAAGATTAGACTAATAAGATTGTTACCTTTATGAATATTTTGACATATGTATACATATAGCACTCGGATTTATATTGAATGTATATATATTTATGGGTCCGATACACTTCGCTGACAAAATTCTAAACTGAGAAAACTTGCAATTTGTTGTAAATTTTGTGTTAGAAAATTGTCAAATTCAGGATTTTTCCCAAAGTTTTTCGATAAACTGTGTTGAAAATCTAAGTCGCACTAGGCTCAGTAGCGGTAGAAGAAGCTTTAGATTTTTTAAGCCCTGTAGAAATTTCAGACGCTTTTGACGAAGCCAACCTTTTGCTATCAATTGGTGCTGAACCAATTCTTCAGTGGTTTGAAAAAAACTATGTACATGGAAGAATGAAAAGAACATTGAGCTATGACACAGTTCAAAGGCATGATCCATTATATCTACCAACAATGTGGCCTGTCTTTGATAATATGGAACTTGCATTTCCGAGAACCCAAAACAAATTCAAAGCCTGACATGAATGCTGAAAACATCAATTGGTCGTTCTCATGTTGGTATGTTCATTACGATTAACCCTTTACGGCCGGCTACCAGAAGATAGCAAGCAAAAAATTCTTCTTCTATATATTCTTTGTCTTTTAGGTAAGGAGGTTACGGAATTGCATCTTAAAGTTTAAAGAGCTGACATTGAGCCGAATGCCAACATTTTACCTTTTGACAACATCCGGCCGTTTGGGTACAAAAAGTTGAAAAAAGTCAATTATTTTTTCTCGATGAAAGACCAATAATTTGTTGTTAGTTTTAGATCAGACTGTAAAACAAAAGCATACTTTGTTCGTCTGCCCGTCTCTTACCCCCCTAACGTACGATATATTCACATAATACTCAAAAACTTTGGGAAATAGTGCAAATTCCATCTATTTTTTCTAGAGAAGCACACAAATTTAGCGACATTTTAACAAGATTTACAGCACATCATAGTATTTATATTCAGGCTATTATAAAACATTACCAATCTTATTAAAATCTTACTAAATTTATGAGCCATTCTAGGAAAAATAGATGGAACTTGCACTATTTTCCAAAGTTTTTGAGTATTATGGGAATATATCGTACGTTAGAGGGATAAGAGACGGGTAGACGAACAAAGTATGCTTTAGTTTTACAGTCTGATCTAAAACTAACAACAAATTATTGGTCTTTCATCGAGAAAAAATAATTGGCTTTTTTCAACTTTTTGTACCCTTACGGTCGGATGTTGCCAAAAGGCACAATTTTTGTACCGTGTTCTTCGAATAAACTGAATGACTCGTCTTATTGGCATAATAGATAATGAATCTTGAGAGTAAAATTATCCACTAGTTACTTCTCGCATCGAATGCTCGTACAAATGGAAAATAGATCATTTCGACTCGAGAGCTATTTTGAGTGTTAGCGGGAGATTTCATCTCTCTCGTCAACAATAGCTTTCTCGTTTCTTGGAAAGGCATATATTTGCCCTAAAATACGTGTAATTATTTATCAAATCACCCAAGAAACCATATCTCACGACTTTAAGATAAATCCTAAGATGATATTAGCAAAATGTTGCCAAAAGGCAACATTCGGTCGTAAAGGATTAAACAAATGAAGAAACAACAAAATGACATTGAAATGGAAAGTGAAAAATCAATGCACGGAGAACTATGTCAAAAAAGTCGCAAAGAAGTTAAAAGCAGAGAATTAAAAATCCAAAATATTATTGAGGATGGCAATAATAGATCAACTATTGGTTTTCTTTGAGGGATTGCTCATAATCTTTTGTCGGGAGTCATTGTAACTTTTATTAAAAACTTTTAAAATCTACGAAAAGGATAAAACTTCTAAAACAACTCAAAAAAGAAAAAAAATTTAAAAATCTAAAAACATCAGACTTTGTATAGTGATATTTTTTGTATTTATTGTCCTTGTCTATTTATATGTTTGTCCTTTGTCCACCGAGTACCAATGTCGACGCCAAAATTAAATGGAGAAAACTCTGCGAGCAATATCT
>JAJEKB010017357.1:0-12112 GCA_022393335.1 Macrotrachela quadricornifera | reverse complement strand
CTTTTGTCTGATGGTGTAGTTATATAGAACATAAATACTACCAGTGATAGATTGTATGCTTTAGAAAAAAAAAATAGTGCTATTATAAATCGCACCAAAATTTTAGGATATGTTGTCCATATTGTTTCACGAACACTCTTCTAGCCAACGATTGTTCTTTTTTTGTATTGAAACATTATCCGCTTTTTTTTCATTGTACGAGCGCGAGATAAGTAAAATAAACTCGTTTACTAACGGTGTATTGGACAAAAAAGAGTTGAAATTAGGATTTGTCGTTGAGATCACTAAAAAATTTAACTTTTTTTAGGGATGTAATAGAAGACCCCCTTGTAACTTGTGAACGATAAGACAGAATAGAAGACTCCGGGTCTTCTAATGTGTCGGAGGCTTTAGTTTATTTATATACAAATTGGTAGTAAGATTGAGGTAGTTCTATTATTCATCAAAATGTAGCGATAGGTTGATACGTATTCTCATTATTTTGTTTAACATTCTAGCGTAAAAACTCTATTTATTATAAAAGTAAGAAGAAAAACCACATTCAAATTTTTTACAAGTCTCTTCTATATTGCTATTGCTTCGCCATCTCTGTAATAAACTTGTCGATATTAGAATAAAACAAATGGCTCGCGTTACACCTGTTCAACCATCATATGAAAATAATCAAATGCTGTATGACAATCAACGGATACATGATTCACAATATGGAAGATCATCCGCAAATATACCAAATCTATCATCTTTCCTTGATTCAGTATCATCATTGTTTGTTCAACAAAAAGCTGATCTTGGACAGAGTATTTTTTTTCTAAATATCTTATTCGTTAAAATCTTTATTTTTATTTCATATTAGCAATAACCGGATTATCAGGTGCTCAATGTTTTCACGTATATAATCAACAAGGTCAAGTAGTCTTTTATGTTGCTGAAGGTAAGTTCTATATTTTATGATATTTATAAGTCTTTCAAATATAGATGAAATGGATACATGTCATCGTTGGTGTTGTGGAGCACGTCGAGGTTTTATTCTTCATGTGTACGATCAATCAAGTCGAGTTCGTATTAGTTTTAGTTATATTTACCGATGTAAAAGATTGTTTTCCTAGGAACTCATTCGAATTTCACGCGAATTTAAATGTTGTGCTGGATGTGCTTGGTGTGCTTGCGCCGATTGTTGTGCATTTGAAGTAATAGTTGAATCACCACCTGGTGTCATTATTGGAACAGTACGACAAGTGTAATTCTTGTGTTTTCATTCTATTCGATAATACTATAAGTTTTATAGGAAAAGTTTTTGGCGAAGTCATTTAAGTTTAATGGATGCAACACGTAGAGAACATTTACGTGTTATTGGTCCATGTTGTATTTGTCAAGGAGTATTGTGTTGTTGTTGTGAAAATAAATTTACGGTAATGATGAACAAGTATAGATATGTATATATTTAAATTTTATGTAATTATAAAATGTATAGTTAATTGATGCTGATAATGGTAATGAAATTGGTGGAATTTTTAAAGAATATGCTGGTTTTGTCAATCAGGCTTTGACTGGAGCTGAAAAATATACTATTAATTGTAAATTAAAAATAAAATTCTTTTATAATATATGTAATTTATGAAATATTTAGTTCCAGTTAATATGCCTGTTCAGAAAAAAGTTATAGGTTTAGGTGCATTATTTCTTATCGTAAGTTTTCTTTTTTGACTTTGATTTATTTTTAATTGATTTTATTTTTGTTTTCCTATGAAGAATTTTATGCATTTTGGTGGAAATGCTCAAAGTAAGGGTGGTAATAGTATTCTATCGATACTCTGCTGATTCTAATAATGACGATTAGAAAAGAGACTAATAAATCGTAGTGTTTTTTTTTTTTTATTTATTTTTTATTATATTTGTTTGATGTCGAGTAAAAAAAAGAACTATAATCCATGTTCCAGCAAAAATTAAATCAGTAATAATTTGTCCTTTAACATCTTTTTGTAATGTTTGAACTTGTGCTTCAACAAATATTCTCCATGTAGTTAATAATAAATGAATTAAAATACAACCTTTTGAAAAATATCTATATTACAAATAAAAACTAAAAATAAATATATATATTTTTTTTTTGAATTGAAATATTACCGTTGAAATTCAATTTGTTCAATAGAAGACACCATGTAAAGAAGAATAGCAATAAAAATAAGCATCATACCAACAAGAGATTCAGATGTTTGTATAAGTTGGGATTTCTCATCTTGACCAGTTAAATGCAATTTTTCTGTTACTTCTTCACCATGCATTAAACGAGAAAGTGTGCTTACACTAAGCACCATAAATAAACCCGTGACAAAATCAATAAAAGCATGAAAGAAACAAACAATACGAAATAATGACCATGAGACCATGTTAATGTTAGGTATACTCTTTAGATTATTTGCTGTTGTCAAGTGATTGTAGGTGATATTTATTTATGTTGTGATGTGCTTTATTTTCCTATACGAAAATTTTTGGCCAACGAGTATAAATACAGATGTCTCCGTTATGTGAATAATATAGATAAATGTTTCACAATGGAAAAGTAAAGACTAATTTAAATTATTATCTTTTCTCAATAGAGATAAACAACATTTGTTTTATTTATGCGCAATATTTTGCAATTTTTTTTATTAATATTTTTGATATATTGAACTATCATATGAATGGTATTCATTATCAAGTTAAGTGATTGTAGTTATTTTTTGAATAACTTTTCATCAATTAAAGCTATTGAGCTCGAGATTATATTGTTGAAAAGAGCGGGTTTTCTAACATCTTTTTTTTAAAATTCATTTCAGTTCATAACTACTTTTTAACGACTATTTATACATCGATATGTCATTTTCGTGTTTTTTCAACATTCTAACTGCTCTTATACAAAATTGTAGTCTGAATTCCGTTGTGTACATGATAAAATTTTGATACCTTCATACCACCTTTTTTATTTCTTGTCTTAAACAATAGAGTTCGATGTATGGGAATTTAAGCTATAATTCTATATAATAGGAATTAGAATGTTGAAAAAACATGATAACAACATATTGACGTATAAATAGTTGTAAAAAAAATGGGTATGGACTTAAATGAATCGTACAGAAACATATTTCAAAATTCGCACTTTCCAACCGCAGAACATCGAATCCAATAATCTTAGTCAATCAAAAGTTATTCAAAAAATGACTACAATCACATAACTCTAAAATGGATATAAGTTTCTTATAAATTTAAAAAGAATTATCTGTGAATATTCGCATAGTCTAATAAAAAATCTTATACATAAAACAGCACATAACGAATCAACTCATCATATTTTCACGTTCTAAAATCACTTGTTGTAATGCAACTATTTTATCGTTTTATTTTTTTTTGTTATTGTTGTTGTCAAATGCAATGAATAATATTCTCATCTATAGATAACTGTTTATACATGCTATAATTATCATTATTTCATTCGTCTTTTTTTTCATGTTGCTACGAACGATATCCAATGGTGTCAATTATGATGAAAGACATACTCTCTTCTCTTATACATTCCATTGTTATCTTCATTCTCTCTTTCTCTCTTTTTATTCTTCGACATATTCGATTCATTTTTCGTATACAGCCATCATTATCTATCTCTTGTGTGTTGATACATTGCTCATCATTTGAATATACAACTAATGGGTGCTAAATTAGGTAAAAGCAAAACAGTATCAATTTCGGAAAAAATTAATGAACAAGAATCAGAATTGCCAACAACATCGAATAATCATACCAATAAAACAACAACACTTGAAAAAATCTTAAAAAAAAAGGAAAAATTTTCAAATAGAAAATCAATTACAAAGGTTGACAAATTTACAAGTACAGATGGTGGTTTTATATCATCATCATCATCTATTAAACATCTTGTTGATAGATCTGGATATAATAATCATTCATATGATGGTTTTAATACTCAATTAAGTTTATCTAATCAATCTGAAACACCAAGTAAAGATGTATTAGAACTTCGAGATGCTTGTATTCGACGTGGTATTATATCTTCAGACATGAATACTTATATATTACCATCTCCAAATGAAATAAATTATCAAGAAAATATTATTGAAGAATCTACAAATGAACTTTTTACAAAAGTTATTAAGGATAATGAACAAGAAAAACAAGATGAATCATAAATAACTATGTAATAAAAAGTAATTAAAAAAATCTTTTGTATTTATATTCAAAATAAAAATTTAATTTCTTATTTTTATTTTTCTAGATATTATGAAAACAAATATGAGTCAAAAATTTTTTTAAATACATACATTTTTTTATATCATCGAATTCAAACTTTATTAATCGAGATTCATTATTCTTTAAATCTCATTTCATTCTAGTTGTTTGTTTTCTATTGTAATACAACATCTTTATCATAATTTCTTTTAAAAAAAATTTTTAAATTAATTTACTATCTCAACAAAACATCATATTCATGTAAAATAGTTTCAAATAATTACATATGAATTTTCATGAAAGTATATCATTCAAATAGAATATAGTAGTCATCAATTGTATTTAAAAACTATTTTATATTTAAATTTAGAATTACTATAAGATTAGCATTGATAATAGAATATGATATATATGTTATAATAAAATATTTCGTGTAAACAACGATATAAAATGAATTTATAATCAATGAAATTTAAATCGTGTATTATCTGAATCATATTCAGACAATATAATCTTCAATTGATTTATTTTAGAAACATTACTAAATATTTTGTCAATATTTCATATTCTTACAAGTTTTTTTTATCTGAACAAAGTTCAAAAGTATTGCTTAAAGGTGCCAACTTTCATCGAAATACAAAAAATTAATTTTTTTTCTATTATTATTTTCATTTTCTAAATCATTTTAATTTTAAATCGTTCAGATATCTGTTTAGTTATTGACTAATACATACAGCTGTGATATTCGCATCCAAATAATCCATGTGCTGCTATGAGATTTTCGATGAACTGATGCTACTTGCAGTATGATGCAGATGTGCAATGCCAATCAAGCTAATCGTTGAGTCTTTTTTTTCAATAAATCAATAATTGATCAACAAAATTATATATTGGCTACTAATGTACTTCTCACAAACATTGTTTACACTTCATTTAGTAAGTTTTTGTGAGTTTCACTTGATAGAAACGATTTAAAAACTTTTCAATATACAGATTCTTGTAGAGCTGGATGAGCTCTATCTAGCCATATGAATTAGTCGATTTTTGAATTATTTACGTCTTGCAAAGACTGAGCAACCTGTACTGAAATCAATAGTGTATTCATGCATATTATTTTCATATTATTGATCGGTTTTTTCGGTAGATTCAATTTCATTTTGAAGTCATCTTCTATAAATTTTGTCTTAATCATTTTATCACGTTCGTTTTCTTTTTATTTTATGATTACATACTTCACATATATACAGTGAATTGTAAAAAAAAAAACTTGAAACAATCTCACA
This sequence comes from Macrotrachela quadricornifera, assembly GCA_022393335.1. Classification (NCBI taxonomy): domain Eukaryota; kingdom Metazoa; phylum Rotifera; class Eurotatoria; order Philodinida; family Philodinidae; genus Macrotrachela; species Macrotrachela quadricornifera. The sequence continues at coordinate 6,608 of JAJEKB010017357.1, read as the reverse complement.
CCATAAACATTTGGTGTTTTCTAGCTTATCTTAAGCCTTTGTTTTGCAGTTATTATAGATTTATATTAAGCAGATTATGTATAAAAATTATTCATATATTTGATTAATTTCGATTTTATCATTGTGTAATCATAGTCTGACATAGATAAAATAAACCGTCTAAGATCACTTCATATTTTTATATTACATTATTGAAAGATCAGAATCCGTTCTCTCAGGACAATCTACCGATAAACAAAGATAACATAGTCTACAGATAGTTATCAATTTAAAGAACTCAAAAATCAAGATTTTCTAGAATATCGAGCAGTCAATGATCGAATATATACGATTGATAGCAAATGTAGCTAAATATTAGATCAATTTATTAGAAAAAATTGCCTGAAAAAATAACGTAAACAATGTGAATTAACGGTTTTCATCAGCATAATCTCATGTTATTTAATTTGTCTTAAAAATAAATATTGAAAAATGTTATAATCAATTTAACTAACAGCATAAAAGATAGATATCTCTTCATTATTGAATTAAAAAGAGGATGAAATAAATATTGGACTAGATATTGTGAGACTATAAAATGATATGTATTAAATATAGAAATATTTTGTTTGAAAACAGTTTCACTAGGCTTTTATGTAGTCTAGACTTGTGTTCCAAGTTTTTTTTGTAAACCACTGTATTTTATGGCTTTCATTCTTCATGTAAATATTTTCACACAAAATAGTAGTAGATTTGTAATCCTCATCGAAAACTAAATCTATATATAAAGAATGAAAATCATAAAGTATAAGGGCAATTGGAGCATATAATTCAAGACATTTTAGTTATTGCTCGTATTACATTCATATATCCAATTTTAATGAGTATTAATTTGATATAAAATACTTTGTGATATAATTTATATTTTAAGTTGTAAACAGGAGTGTAATGATTTCATTATATCCTGTATTTTAATGAAGAAAAACAAAAATGAATGTAATTTGTTTTAAATATTTCATTCTTCATTGTTTTTTTCATAAGATCGTAATCACCAGACATATAAAAGACAACAAAAAGCACGAGGCCGAATGAAATAAAACATACGACAAAAAACAGGAACTATTCTTACAATAAAGATAGAAACAAAAAAGAGAAGAAAAAATACTGTTAAATTCATAGTAAATGCTAAATGAATGTGTGAAATCTTGTATCGAAATGTCATCAGTGAACAATAATGTACGATTATTTTCATTATAGACTTCGATGATATTATGAAATAATTGTGACCAGCACGTAAGTAAGAAAAAAAAAGAAGAAAACATGAGAAAAAAAATGATCTATTTCAAATAATTTGAGACGATTATTTTGAGGTAGTTGAAGAAGATAAAAGATGTGATCCTGTCACTGGTAATGTAGAATTCGATGAAGGTGATATGGATGATGATTCAATAACAATAGTAGGTGGTGATGGTGAAGTTAAATGAATTAATTCTTCTGCTCGTGTGCCTGCTCCTAAACGATATTCTTTTCCTCGCCATTTAATTATTGATGAGCCGGTGAATGCTTTAAAATAGATGTAAAATGATGAAAGTTCACGAACAAGCCATGCAATAGCAAATTCAAATTTGGAAAAAGGAAGTGGACCACCCTAAAAACAAAGAATAACAATAAAAAATTTATTAATTTATTAAAATTTCAATTTTTTATTTTAATTAATATACTTGTGTTATTCGAAGCATAATATAATCAAATATAAACCAGATTAATATATGACAAGCAGCAATAACAAGAGCATTCCATTCAAATAAATAATTTGTAACTATACCGGCTAATACAGCTGATGAAAGACATTCTTGTAATGGTTCTATATAAGCTAATGGACTTAAACGCATACGTAATTTACACCATCGAATCATTCGTTCAGTCCATATTGATAATGAATAATCACCAGAATTTTGTTGAGCAGGTGTTGGTGCAACACGTAATTTCCAACCATGTTTAGCTACTTCATATGCTATATAATAATCTTCAGCTATATAATGACCAAATGCTTTTAAACCACCTACTCGATCAATACATTCTTTACGTATTAAACAAGACATTCCAGTTACACAATTTATACCAATTAAATTAATTGTCATATACATACGAGCATGTTGCGTACCGAAATAAACCTAGAGAGAAAAAAAGAAAATTGTTACATGTCAACTTAACCTTTTTCTGGAAAAAATAGTGGAAAATAAATACATGGAATGATAGACTGAAGATCACATCTTTAACATCGAAGTCTATTCTATGAATAAAACTTCTATATTATAATATTGTAAAGCACTTTTATGAGTAGAGTGTCAATTTTTTTTTAGAATTTCAATTTAGGAATTAAGGCCTTTTTTTTAATATAAGATATATCATTCATATCTTAATTCAATATTATTCTACCTCTTATATAATACCGTATTAATTGGAATAGAAACTTTCGACTTACACATGTTAAGATACTTAATAGATGTTCCGATAACCAGAAAGTGATTCATAACTTAATATTGTATTATAAGAAAAACAAAGGAACAACTGTTATTGATTGTGTCAGTTGTACTTTTTTTATCAAACAAAAATACAAATATATATAATAATCAAATCTTTGTATCTGGTGACCAGAATAGAACTAAAGTATAGTTATAATATGTTTGCAAAACTATATAGAGTGAGTATTAAAATGATATTGAATTACGATATAGATAAAATATTTTATATAAAAAATCTTCCAGCTTCTAAATTGATAGTCATTTGTAACGTTAAAACAGAAGCTTATGGTCAAATTCAGTTCTTTATTTACTCATAGGTTATTCAAAATGGATCCATTAAGAATACATTTTTGGAACATAAACGGTAATAAAAACAGCACTTCTACAATCTTAAATAAATCGTATTTATCCGTAATTTTTGGTAGAATAATATGGTCCCCATTCAGCCATTTACGATGTAAAAACGAGCCATATTTCTGTGCCCAATATTACGAACATGTTATAGTCCATTTAAGTGTTATGAACAGTCGTATACGGACCGTATCATAATAGATTGACTTGTCACATATTCATCGAGCTGATAGAGATAATAGAATTGTACATCTGATCTCAGCATGACAAGATGTATTTTTAATGTATCGTGATATGTATGAAATCAATTGAATCATAATCTCCTCAAAATAATATTTCTCATTACAGATGGTAATAGATAACAATTTGTGGAAAATCCGAAACTTAATTCTTCTTCTCTTCCTATACAATTGTTTATACTGAAGATAATAATCGAAAATATTTAAAGATTTTTTTAATTGTATTTAGGTTTTTTTTGTTTTTAATTTAAAATCTAAATTAATTCAAGAGACCAACCTTTTCAACTGATCCAGCAAAACCTTTTCTATCACAAGTAAATGGCATTTGATGAACAAGACCAACATCATCATCCATACATAAAGCCATATCATATAATGTATTTTCACGCATCATTAGTCCACTATCTGATATTAAGAAAAATGGATATTGAGCTTCTTCATAAGCTGCTAACATATTAAATATTTTAGGATTTTTTATATCTGATGTTCCTGTTTTGATTGATTTATCACCAGATGGAAATTTTTGTGAACCTATTAGTAAAAAAAAAATGCATTAAGAATCAAAAAAGAGAAAAAAAAATTAATAAATTAAATGTTAATAAAATGCAAAGAAAAATGTTATTTCAACATAATAATTATCATTAAACTAACTATTGTGCATCTATATTAGAATATTAAAAAAAAGAAACAGCTTTTTTTTGCACTATATACCACAGCGTAAAATTCGTTTCCATAAAGGAATTTGTTTTCTTCTTGTTTGAATATTCGTGATGTTTGTTATTAATAAAACATTATCATTCTCCTGATCATTAATCTCGTCCTCACAACTTTCCTCGTCTCGTCCAGATCCTGTTTAGTATTATTTTATAAAATTATTAACATTATATATTTATTTCATAGTTAATATATACGTACCAACAAATAATTGTGAATCAACATGTGGATATTGTGTTCGAAGGCCTTCGATCATGTCAATTAAGTCACTATCATGTTCTTGTAAACAAAAGAGTATTTCATACTAGACAAAAAAATCTTTATACAAATTAATAATAATAAAATAAAATATGTATACATACACGAGGATATGTCATAGTAAAAAATGTCTTTAAATTTTCATATAAATTTGCATCAATACAAGTTAATGGTTTAATAATGGAAATTCCTGGTAATTCTTTAAGATTATTTGGTAATGTTCTTCGGTGGAATTTATAAAAGCTAAATAGAAATAATAAAAAAAATTTTTTTTTTTCAAATCAAAATTTATTGCATTAAATAACAAAATAAATATTAAGTGGTTGTCATGGATATACATTGAATTATTTTTCCAATGCAACAATGTTTGTCGTTGAAGAAGAAAAAAATGTCAATTAATTCTTTTTTTCTTTTTAAATTTATATTAAACTTGATTTATATTCTACTTGTATTTTTTGATAACAAACAATGTTAGAACAATATATTTCTCTATATTACAATTGCATACGTCATCGTACGTCTCATGTAGATGATCATTGTGTTCTCTTTTTTTTGTTTTTTTGGTTTCTTTAATTATTATTTTACTATCGATGTGATATAACTCTAGAGAAAAGAATAACGAACACAATTGAAACTAACTTATCATTATATAATATATGATAATATTGTCTAATCTTATGTAGTAATAATTCATTCATATAAATAGACAAATAATCGAAGAGGAAAATAAATATTTTTTTGACATTAATAGGAAATGTTTAATAAATTATAATCAATTTATTGAAATAAATTTTCTAATGGATTTTTTACTTATTCTTATATATCTCACAGAAAAGAAAAAGTTTCTCGTTACTAAACTATTTTTCAATATAATAAATGAATAGAATAGACTTATTTGTATACGAACAGCAGGAAATAAAAATAAGTCTAGACAATTTCATAATTTAAATGGAAGAAAGAAAATAAATAAATAAATAAAACAAAAAAAGCAAACATTTGTTTACCCGTAACTTATTCCACTAATATGGAATAACCAAACCAAAATGATGACTAATATAGCCAAAACAAGACTGATAGCAAGGGCAAATACATAGACAATATGAAGAAAAAACATGACGAACTGTGAGAGTAGAAAATTGTAACTGTTTCATTGACACTTCATTGTATATACGCCTATTTGCTTCTGGTTTTCGCTGATATATGAAGGCGTACAAAAGAGTAGGAGGAAAATAGATGAGACACGAGTAAGAAGAAATAGCTGATTGACGGTAAGATGGAGAGTAAAACTGAGCAGAAGAACAGAGTGAAAAAAAAATGAGAGAAGAGCGATTTCTTAATAATAAGCGGCAGCAAAAATGCAAGAGAAGGGAAAGAAATAATGCATTACTAAAAGTTCTATCGAGTGTTGAGAGAGAAAGAAAAGAGAGAGAGAGAAATTGGCCATGACGACGGTTTTTCATGTTATTGTTTTTTTTTTTCATTGCTATTGCTACTACAAACTAAGTTCAAAACATTTTTTAAAAAAATATGTTCACGGTTAAATGTAAAGAGAAATTGATGTACATTTAAAAATATGTCAAGAATGTTTTCCAAAAATTTATTCTAGTATGTATATATATATATATATTAAGAGAAAAACCCTTATAACATTTTAAAGATATTAAGATCAATTTACGACAATCAAAGAAAAAAAATTTAAATTTTAATAAAAATTTTTATTATTATAAATAAAAAATGGATAGAAATAATAAAATGAATTTCCTATGGGAAATTTAAAAAAAGAAAATACCCAAGAGTTTTTTATTTCTTATAGATCAGTAAGCTAATTTATTGTATATTAGTTTTAGAATTATTACTAATCGGTTTATTTTCCAAAATAATATATCTATGTTTATCTCATACATTATCATATCAATGATTCATTGTTTTCAATGAATCATTTTATGATGTCATAATTTGATTTGAAATCAAAGAACGAGAACAGTCATGTATACATATGATATTGTCTGTACATAAATGATTTTTTGATATATACTATAAATATCTATTTGACAAATCAATTTATTTTACTAAAAATTGCTCTCTTAAATTAAAAAAAAAAATTTGTTTAAAAAAAAGAATAAAATCAATGCTATATATTTAATTAAATTGTCTATTAATTATATTAAATCTTTTCTTACCCATACATAAGACCAAGTAAATGGAATGTAGCAAGAAAAACCCAACCACCAAGAAGTAAATAGCAAAACATATGTAAAATAATGTGAAAACTATCACTATTATTACTTCCAATATTAAACATGGATTAAAACAAGATACAAATAATCGAGTATTATTAATAATGACGAATAGCGCCACAATAACAACCAAATGACAAGAACAATAAAAGAGTCAAAATAAAAAAAAAATAATAATAATAAATCGTTGTTTTTTTATTTGTCTCTTTTCATTGCCTATAAGCTGTGATTATAGAGTATACGAACACATAATAAAATAAAATGCGTCATCACTAATACCATGTTATATGGATTTGAGTCTCGCG
>JAJEKB010017355.1:0-19459 GCA_022393335.1 Macrotrachela quadricornifera | reverse complement strand
CTTTCACCATATATGCAAAGTCATTTACAAAAAATAGTACCACGTTCTTCAGTATGTATTTAACAAAAAACAAAATAAATAAACAAATTTTTTTTCTTCATTTATTTTATTTCTAGCTTTTATTTGGACATTTAATAACAAATGATCGTCTTATTCCATCAAAACCACTTGCAATGAATACACAAGATACAAATAATATTCTTTCACTTTCAACATGTTCACAACGTTTTTCATTACTTCCAATAGCTACAAATATTTCATCAACATCATCTGGTCAAACAATATTAACAAAAGGAAATATTATTAAAACAAATATAGTTCATGAAAAAGAACATAATAATATAGAAAATGATTCAAATTTAACATCATTTCGTCCATTAACAACAAATGTTGCTGAAGTTGCAACATATTATTCAAAATGGTTTCAAAATATGGTCAAATAATAACATATAAATCTTCTTCATATCTTTATTTTATATTTAATGTGATATTTGTTATTTTAAGTTTAAGTTGTTTTCTTGTTTTTTTTTTCAACTTATTTTATTTATATCAATTAAAGAACACGAACAAAGAAAAAGGGAATTGGGATTAAATCTTTTTTATTTTTATTTTATTAAATGAAAAGTAAAAGATAAATAATAGGAAAAGTAGCTCTTGTTTGTTTTTTTTTTTCTCTTTATATAATTATATCCATTCAGCTTGTTCATTTTTATCGTTCTTTTTTTCGTTTATCGGCGAAGATGATGATATTTGTTTATTGTTATCATTACTTTGAAATTCATGTTCGTCTACTTTAATAGTTGGAATTTTATCATTTTCTTTTAGTGGAACTAAAATAAAATAAATTTAAAAAAAATTATAAATAAAATCTTTTTCTTTTTGTACTTTTATCTTTTTTTTCTATTGTATTATCATTAATATTTTGATTATTAATTGAAGATGGAGCTTTCGGAGCTAAAAAGAAAAAAAAACGAATTAAATTTAGTTTATTATTAAGTAAATAAATAGATAAAATTTACCTTCACGTTTTTGAGTTGCTGGAGGAGGTTTTGTTGTTGATTGATTATTACTATCACTTCGATTTGGTGCTTGGGGAGCTATGAGAATAAAGATAAAGAAAATTTTAATAATAAATTGTAAATAATAATAATAAAATAAAACCTTGTCTTTTTTCTCCTGAACGTTTTGTATCAATAATAACAGGTGTATTTTCAACAGCATCATCAATACGATCTAAAAGATTTTCAAGATTTTGAATACCTTCAATATTAACATGTATTTGACCATCTTGAAATGATGATGTTTTAGTTGATGTATCTAATGATGATGGATTTTGACTTGTTTTTAAAATACTTTTTGGAGGTGCTGACGAATCATCATTTTCATTAGTAGTTGTCGATGATGACCTATCATTTTCATTAGAACTTGTTGACGATGATGAAGATTTACGTGATAATTTTGGTTCTTGTTTAACAGGAACTGGATTAGAATTATCTGGTGCATTTATAAGTACTACTTTTCGATGTCCGGGTTGATCATTAAGTTTAACAAGAAGATCTTCAATTTTACGTATTTGATTATAATCAATACGAATTGGTTCTTCTTCATCTTCTTCTTTTTCTTTATTTTGTTTGTCTTCGACGTCTTTTGTAACCTTTTTTTCGACATTAATTTGCGGACGAGGAGGTCGATTACTGTCAATAGTCAGACCAATTTTACCTTTACCACCTTGTATAACAAGTTTAGCACTTTCAATACCTTCATCTATTCGATCAAGTAATTCATTAACAGTAGATATACCTAAAATGGAATAAATAAGAAAAATAGATAAAAATTTTAATGAATTGTCAATTTTGAGAACCATTGAATGAAATATGAATTCGATCATTGTTGTTTTCTTCAGAAGAACGTTTATTGGTTGTATCATCATGATCTGTATTCTTATTATTAGATTTATCATTTGATGATAAACCTGTACGTTTCGTAGCTGAATTATCATTAAGTGATTCTAAATAAAACATTTTGTAGAATGTATATTAATTGTAAAAAATATTTTACTTGACGAAGAACGATCAGTAGTAGCAACAGCTGCAAGTTTTTCAGAATCTCCAGATCGTTTATTAGCTGAATCATTTCCCGTTGGCTTATTCAATGATGTTTCTAAAAATAGAAATGTTTTATTTAAGAAAAAAAAAGATTTTTATAGAGGTTTTTACGTGAACGAACGGGAAGTGCAACATCCTTCTTTTCATTTTTGAATGATGATCTCGGTGATTTTGATTGTGCAAGATTAGATTTATCAATATCTCGTTTACGATCTCTTTGTACTCCTTTAAAGAAAATAATTGTTTTATTTAGTTAATAGGACATTTTTTTTTCAAATATACATACCAGAAGCAGTTGCAGATGAAGATGATGGTTTTGATGATTTTTCTTCATCATCTGAATCGGAACTTGAATCTTTTTTTCCAGCTTTTGATGATGCTTCAGGTTTTTTATCTTTATCTGTTTTATTTTTTTTTGAATTTCTATTACGTATCTTTGTTTTTTCTTTAACATCATCTGTCAATCCTTGTACTTTATCTCGAATTGAATGAGCAGTTTTTGTTAAAAAATTTTCATCTTTTTTTTCACCATGTGATGATGCAGTTGCACTTGACTTTTTTTTATCCATTGCAGTTGATTAATGATTTAATATTGATTATAATGACGAAATTTTTTTAAGGAAAAAAAAGAAGATTACTGTTGTTTTACAAAATATACGAAAGAAAAAAATTATGTTAATATTTTTTTATACAAGCAAAAGAATGTGATAAAATGCATCATAAATGACCGAGTGATCGGATGCGCATCATTGATCATAATTATTATATCGAGTAACATTAAATGATGTTTATTAATGCATGTGATAAAGGTAAAGGTATGGAGGATTTGACAATCGTATAAAGTCAAGAATATAGAAACAAAAATAGTAACTCGTATAATTTTAGTTATTTTAGGATGTGTTTCTTTTTAAAAAAGAAAAGATTTAATATTAGAAAATAAAATGTGGTCATATTAGGCGAGATTGTACTTCACATGGTTAGGTACAGTTAACTTTCTGAGAAACACTAAAGTGTTTCATCTTAATAAGTAGCGGATTTGATATGGCCTTTCAGCAATACGGAGATGGTATCTCCAATTGTGAAGTACATCTCGCTTCGGACCGCATTCACTTTCAATATTAAGGCAGTTTATGTTTTAAAATAAGTTGAGATTGCGCAACACTTTTATTCTTTGTCGAAAAATGCGAACGCAGAACAGCGATAAGATGTTTATTATGTAAAAAGAAGATTAAATTTGACGAAAATATATTCAAAGTTTTATAAGAAAAAAACAAATACATTGAGAATTTTTTTAAATTTATTATCAAAAAATCTTTTTTATCATATAATTTTATACATTACAGTTTCCTATATTTCTGTAAAACGTCAGAAATTTTTTCTTTTTATATAATTGGATAGATCATTGATTTCTCTATAAAGTCATCTCATTTGGATTGAATTAAACTTCTCCATTACATGAATAGTCCAAAAATTTGTTTTTCATTTTTTTAATGAAAAGTATTAGATAACTTAGAATGCAGATATTAAAACTTAAGCATTCTCTTTGAATACAGAATAATTTTATTCAATATTTGATACTAACATTTCTTCTATTAATCTCTTCAGTCTAAGATCATATTTGTGGCAATCAAATTTTGTTTAAGAGAAATATTCTACTAATACTTGAGTATCTTTATGAAAGACTTTTTTCAAAACTTCACTAAATTCTTAGTCAAGTAACGGAATAAATCAAATAAAAGCTATTCAGTATAGTAGAGTAATCGATACTTTCTATCTAACACAGTAAGTTGAAGAAAACTAGTAAAACAAATTGAATCACGTTCTAAAGCTATTAATAAATAGTTTCATTTTAAATATTTTCATAGAAGATTAATACTCATTGTATCGAAAACTTTCATCAATAATTTGATACATATCATACATAAAATTTTAGTTGAGAAAAATAGTTAATTAGTATATTATGAGATTAACTAGCATTTTCATTATCTAAACTTTTCAAATGAATAAAAATGGTGGTGACGGCGGTCGTATATCAGTAAACGATCCGCTTTTATAGGTTGCAAATTTACTTGGCGGATGAGATATGGCTTTTCAGCATTATGAGTGAATGCTCCAATTACAAATACGTTCGAACCTCACTTTCGGACCGCCGGCATCACCGATAATAAATTCAAGAAAATTATAATATTATTTGAAATGAATAGAAGTTGTGCAAGAGTTTCGTTGCCTTTTATGTGTCAATAAGAGAAAAATGAAATGAAAACAACTCGAAATATTTCCTTTCCTTCTGTAAACACTAACGGTAATTAAATCAAGTTTAAAATACATATTGTTTGATATTTTAGTTATAGTTAGAAATAATCAAAATATCTACTAACGGGTGGGCCATAAAGAATGACCCTCTCAGTATTTTGCATTTTTCACATCTATAATTCAGGTTAGAAAAAAAATTTTTTTATAGAAAGATTTCTCGTCAAATTCTCTACAAAAGGTACATGTTTTTATTATGTTAAATAATCTTAATTATGTTGTGATATGCGATACAATTGATTAGTGCAAGAAGCATAACTTTCAAAGACAACATTTTTTCGAATTCATTTTACAGTACATTTTAATTCTTCGATCATTGTTGCATTGAATATCACACTATTTAAAAAACAAAATATACTACAAGATGCAGCGTGAAAAGCTGTACAATTTACAAACTAAAGTTTATTTCAATTATATGCTTTTTGTACTCAAAAAAACCAAAACTGTATGACCAAGATTTGTCGCAGCGAAAACCAAACACGCAAAATTTAGAGTTTGTCTGAACATAAGAACCACAAAAATGAAATAAACTATTCTTTACAAACTGTAGAGCTTTTCATACTGCATCTTGTAGTATATTTTGTTTTTTGAATTGAGTGGCATTCAAAGCAACAATGATCGTAGAATTAAAATGTTGTCTTTGAAAGTTATGCTTCTTGCACTAATCGATTGTATCAGAGTTGTAACCGGTAACGGTAACCGGCCGGTCCGGTCCGGTCCGTTCCGTTCCGTTCCGGTCCGGTAGAGGATTTCTTACCGGCCGGTATAACGGCCGGTAGAAACGAAATTTTCTGTACCGGCCCGGTAAAGAATTTTTCTCAAATTTTCTCTGTTTTTTTCAAGAAAATGACGATATAACAGTAGTTTCATCACAAATCAGAAAGTTTTTTATCGATGTCGAAGACTATTCTCGTCAGAAAAAATCCAATAGATCATCTTACCTAATGAAAACTCATCAAAATATATTTATCATATTTTCCTTGCTCACAGTCATATTGAGCTATATTAACAACACATAACTAAATAATTGTTTAACAGGGTAATTTATCATAAGTTTACTTATAGGTCTTCTACTGTTTCAGAATTATTGTTTGTTTTTAAGAGCGTGGAGAACTAAAAGTTTGGCATAAAGTCTGAGAATTTTGCCAGAAAGTGCTTTTATATGAAATTTTGGGACATACTAAACGGAAAACACCAAAATTATACAATTTGTGCCAGATTTTGCTGATAGAAAATAATTTTGTTTGGCTTTTTGTTAGAAGAAAAAGCAAAAGGATTAAAATGTCTAGTTTTTATTAGCGATGACCAAGAAACTTCAAAAAAAAACATCGCAGAAAGTAGTGAAAATTTTTTCAAAAAGTGAAATATCTTTTAATATTATAGAGAAACTAGACCTCTCAATCTATCTCTAACCAGTAAGACATTACTGTTTATAGGATACATGCCGCACAGATATAGAGGACCCCAATGCGACCATTTCGTAAGAAGTGGATTCAATATAGAACTAAGTAATAACTATCGTGTTTGAGGATTGTCTACGAAATTTAGAAGCTGATATAGAATATGTGATCTCCTCAAATCTTCAGTTCGCTAACAGATATCAAGAGAGTAAAAGTAGATGGGAACAAACAGTGGAAAGTACTGAAAAAGACTATTTTATCATTACTGCAGTCATTCATATGTAGATATGACTAATTCAGGGGTTGATTTGACGTTCATAGCGCCAAAAAAAAGCAAAATGATTTCTACCGGTATAACGGCCGGTCCGGTCCGGTCTGATCGGTTCTACCGGTACCGGTACCGGTAAGAAAAAAACCCTACCGGTTACAACTATGGATTGTATCGCATGTCACAACATACTTAAGATTATTTAATATAATAAAAACATGTACCTTTTGTAGAGAATTTGACAAGAAATCTTTCTATAAAAAAATGTTTTTTTCTAACCTGAATTATAGATGAGAAAAATGCAAAATACTGAGAGGGTCATTCTTTATGGCCTACCCGTTAGATCATATTTCTAATGATTAAATTTCATATTGATATTATTAATATTGACAAATATATTTCGTATGTTAATAACATTCATTATCAAGAAATTTATTTAAATTAGATTTTTCAACAAAATTAAATCAATAAAAACAAAAAAGTTAAAGGTTGTATAGATATCTGTCTTGATATGAGATAGATAATTTTATATTTTGTTTTTTAAATAAAATTTTGTACAACAGAGAAAAAAAAAATTTTTTCACGCAATATAACTACAACTATATTTAATTTTTATTTCGTTTTTTTTTTAAATTTCTTTTATGATATTTTATTTATATCTTCTTCATCGCTTGATCCATCTAAAGCTCGACTAGCTAATTGACGAATTTCTGAAACAAGATGTTGAATATCAGTATTATTAGATGGCATAATTTGTGGAGAATAAGATTTTTCTTGATGAATTGTTTTCATAAGTAAATTTCGTTCACGTTCGAGTGTCATTATACGTTTTGTAAGTTTATCTAATTCAGCATCAGATCGTATTTGTGCATCAGCTATTTGACGTTGCCAACGTTCTTTTTCACGAGTTGTTGTTCGTTCCATTTGTCTAGAAGTTTAAAAAAGTATTTAAAAAAAATATTTTATTTTATTAAAAAAAAACTTTACCTGCAATTTGCTGCTAATTTTGCTTGTTCACGTTTTGCTTCATTTAATTGTTTTTCTAAATTATCTTTTTCATTTAATAATATTTCTTCTCGTTCCTAGAAAGAAATAAAAAATTATTTTTTTCGAAAAAAATAAAAATCATTACTTGAAATTCTTGTTTTAATAAATCAATACTTTCTGTTTGTTTTTCTTGTTGATTTATCCATTTATCTGTTAAATCTTTTAATTGTTTATCTTTTTCAATTAAATTTGTTTCATATAATTGTATTTTTGTTGAACTTTCATTTAAAATTAATTGCATCATATTGAATTTTTCATTATTAATTATTATATCTTGTGTATATTTTCCTTCAATTTGTTCTATATTTAATTTTGATTGTTGATATTCTTGATCAAGTTTATATGCAAGTAAATCACGTTCATTTGAAACTGTTTTTAATTCACGTTCAAGTAATGATAAATCAATATATTGTTCATCTTCTGTTTGTATACCTATTGTTATATATTGTTTTGTTGATAATGTTAATAATTGACGATTAAATAATGTTTGAAGGACAAGAAAACGTTTATTTATATAACCAAGACGTTGTTCATATATAGCAAGTGTTTTATTTATTGTTTTAAATATATTATCATATTGAGAATTTGTTGTATATTTTAGAATCATATCACGAATTGTTTGTTCAGTATGTTCATATGATTGAAGGCGTTGTTTAAGTAATGTATTTTCATTAAGAATTAAATTTAAATTAGATTCAGATTGATGTAATTTTGATTCAAGGTATCTGAATTTAAAAATGTTAATAATAAGAATATAGGAAAATATATGTCAACGTTCCAATTGAGATTATATACAATTTTGGATTGATCTAGATAAAACGTAGATCCGAGAATAGACACATTCAATGTCAGAGTGAGAGATCATTAAGATTTTAGATATTACAATCATTAATGGAGAAATGAAGTTTACTATCGAATAATTATAAACAATCTTTTAAATGTTAACTTGATTTCAACACAGAAAACTAAAACATTTTAGAGACTAAAAGAAACGCATTATCGCCCTTTCTCTTTCATAGCGGTAATATTTAAAAAACTAATCGATCTTACTATCTGAGCGACCCTATCAGGGTCATAATTCTCATATAAATGTATTCACTGAACTTTCTTCTATGCTATAGAGAAAACTGCATAACACCGTCTTTTACTGTTTGGGAATTATTCAAGGATTAAGGCACTTGAAAAAAGCTGTACTTTATAATCTACGCTGCCACTCAAAGGATTAACGCAGATACTATCGTCTCGACAAAGTGTATTGAAAAGAATCTGAATTATATATTGATCTAAAGACAAATTCGAGTTTTAATAAAAAGAATTTTTTCCCTATCTGATATTGAATGTGTCTATTTACGCATCTGAATTTTAAGTAAGATAATTTGAGATTGAACGTAATCTCAATTGGAACGCTGACATATACATACTGAATATGAATTTTACGTTCATCGTATTGAGTTTGTAAAAGTTTATTTTCATGTAAAAGTCCATTAACTTTGCCTTGTAATTGTTCAATATCTAAAAAAAAATTTTCTTTTTCCGTTTTTTATAAAAATAATGAATTTCATTGTATTTAAATTGTAAAAGAAAACAATTATGTATTTAACAAAATTCGTATTGCTTCCTTTACAATAAATCATCTTAAAATTCTTTTCATTATAAAGAATGTACATAACGTCACTTTTTTTATTACTTTTATACTATTCGTTTGAATAAATAAAAGATAAAAATTTTCATTTTTATAAAATTGTATATTGAAGGTTTCTTAATGAAAAACTAAAAAAAGCGTTTGGTCTACGTTTGAAAAGTACACATTCATTACTTTGTTTTTATGAGAGTATTTATAGTTTTATATAAAATAAATCTTACCATTAGAAAATTTACTACTATTATTTTTAAGAATTAATTCCATTGATTTAAGTTGCATAAGTAGATCATAAACTTTTGTTCTCCAACAATTTAAAAGAGATTGTCGTTTATCATTATAATTATTTGATGCTGTTTGTTCGAGTTTTTCTTCTTGTAGATTAAGTACATCATTCATTGATGTCAATCTATAAATAAATAATATTAATTTTTATTTTTTTCTTTAAAATAAGTATTAGTTTTCCTATAGAAAATTTAACCTTAAATTTAATAAACGCATTTCTTCATTTAATGTTGCATTTTCTTTTTCACGTTGTTCAAGTTGTTGAGATAATTTATTATTAAGATTTTCTGTTGATGATGATAATTTTTGTGATGATAATAATTGTTCATAATAAAGTTTTTCTTTTCGAACTTTTTGTAACTCAGCTGAACGTATTTCAAATTCATTTAGTTGTGCTTTCCATGTTAATTCTTTTGAATGTAAAGTTTGTTCAAGGTCATTAATTGCTACTAAACAACGAGATTTTTCACGTTCAAGTTCAGTACGTAAACGTTCAATTTCTGTTGCTTGTTGTTGTATTATATCTTCAAGAGTTTCTTGAACAATATTTGAACGACGAGGTAAATTTATCAATGGTGGTGCACGTTCAAGTAAATCTATAATAAATAGAACAAAAAAAATGGAATTTTTTTTTTTCTTAATTTATTTTTACCTCTTCCTGATGTTTTAAGAGCCTCATTATTTGTTTTTAATCGTCCCATTTCAACTTGTAATTGTTCAAGTTGTTCATGAACTGTTGTTGTTATTTGATTTTCTTTATCATTATTTGACTGAAATGATAATGTTGATTGAAATGCTGATGGTGGTAATAAAAGCATATTATTATTAGGTGTATTTGTCATGATATTATTTTAAAAAAAAAATATTTATTTATTTATTAATAAATAATAAAATACATCTAGAATAATATATATATATATAATAGAAATAAAAAAATAAATTGAGATGATTGAAACAATCATAAGTTTAATTTAATAAGACTTGAGCAAACGTAAAAAGAAGAGGAATACTAAGCCAAGGTTAGCGTTACAAAATAAATATGTATATAACTTTGACTAGAGATCTTTTTCTGATAAGAACATGATAAGCTATGAATTATATTTCTTTATAGAATAAATGATAATCATCTCTTTTGATTTTTAAAACTACAATAAAAAATTTACTTGTCTATATTTAATAATCACTTATTTATATGATCAAAAATTTGAACATGAAAGAGAAGAGAAAAAACAGATTGGTTGCTATCCTTTATATATACATTCATATGGACCTATATTTTCCGTTGCTAAGAAGAAAGAAAAACAGTTTCATATCATTAATGACTAATCAAAAATGTATATTATAAAGAAAAAAAAATAACATAACATGAAAAGATGTAATTTACCTATTTTTGATTTTTCTTTTTTTAACTGTAAAATAATAATTTGACTTGTCGCAAATAAATCAGTGAACTCAACATACTATGACGTCTTACTACTACTTTCTCTTTTCTTCTTCTTCTTCTTCTTCTGTGTTCGAGCATCAGTTAAAGATTTGTTTCACCTTTTTATCGCTGCTATTTTTACTAGCAGAAAAGAGAATAAGGTTTGTCTTTATCGTTCTTTTTTTTCCTTCTTTTCTTTCGTTCTTTCTTTCTTTTCTTTCTTCACATACAGACGAAAA
This sequence comes from Macrotrachela quadricornifera, assembly GCA_022393335.1. Classification (NCBI taxonomy): domain Eukaryota; kingdom Metazoa; phylum Rotifera; class Eurotatoria; order Philodinida; family Philodinidae; genus Macrotrachela; species Macrotrachela quadricornifera. Next base: position 8,743 of record JAJEKB010017355.1, on the reverse strand, counting down.
TAGATTACGAAGTGCGAGAAAAAAAAAAGAATCATGTCCTATTATATCTTTGTTTTTTTTTAGATAGATGTTACTTGAAATTTTATTTGGTAGTCAAACGGGCACAGCAGAAGATGTTAGTGAACGTTTTTCATGTATGGCACGATCAGCAGGCATTGAATGTCGTGTACAATCATTAAATTCTATTACATCAATTGAAGAACTTGGTACATATATTCTTTTTATTGTATCAACAACTGGTGATGGTGAAGAACCTGAAAATATGCGTCAATTTTGGCGATTAATTATGAAAAAATCTTTATCATCAATACCATCAATATTATCACATATTTATTATGGTTTAATTGGTTTAGGTGATTCAACATATCCAAAATTTAATTTTGTAGCAAAAAAATTATCAAAACGATTAGAACAATTAGGTGCAAATGCTATATGTGATAAAGTTCTTGCTGATGAACAACATCCACATGGTACGCTTTTTTCAAGGTAGCATAGATATTAATTTTTCTATAATTAATGTTTGTTTTTTTTTTTAAATATTATATTAGGTATTGATGGTTGTATTGATCAAACATTTACAGAAATATTTTGGCAAGCATTTGGTAATCTTATTGGTAAAGAACTTCAAACACATATTGATCAACGTTTACCAAGTAAATATCAAATTCAATGGATTAACGATACTAAACAAGATTTAGAAAGGTATTTGATTTAATACAAAATAAAAACATCTTGTTTTTTTCTATTTTCTAATCTATAATAGTTCACAATTATTAACTGATAATCCTAAAATTCCATCTGGTTATACATCTGTTCCACTTATATCAAATACACGTGTGACATCTGAAGATCATTGGCAAGATGTACGTTTATTTGAATTTGATACAAATCTTCCATATAAATGTGGAGATGTCGCTATTATTCTTCCACAATGTTCATTAACATCTGTTAATCTTCTTGCAAATTTTCTTAATTTAGAAGATAAACTTCATCAACGTTTTATTGCATCAAATGAAACATCATCTTTATCAATGACTGTATTAGAATTATTTCGTGATTATTTACATATAACACGTATACCATCACGATCATTTTTTGAAAAATTAGTTTGGTTTTCTGAAGATGAAAGAGAACGTGAACGTTTATTAGAATTTTTAGAAGTTGGTAATATGGATGATCTTTATACATATTGTCATCGTCCAAGACGTACAAGTGTTGAAGTTTTACAAGATTTTCCTCATACAGCATCACGTATACCATTTGATTATGTTTTTGATCTTTTTCAACCTATACGTTCACGTTCATTTTCTATTGCATCAAGTCCAAATATTCATATTAATCGAATACAATTATTAGTTGCTATTGTTCGTTATAAAACAATTATTTCACTTTATCGTGAAGGTTTATGTAGTAATTATTTAAGTCGTCTTCAGCCTGGTGAACATGTATTAATGAGAATATCATCATCATTTAATTTAATTAATGATGATCGTCCAGCTATTATGATTGGACCTGGTACAGGTGTTGCACCATTTCGTGGTTGGATACTTGAAAGAAGTTTAAATAATGAAAAATTAAATATGCTTTTTTTTGGTTGTCGTTATAAAGCAAAAGATGCATTTGTTGAAAATGATCTTTTAAACGATACAATTAATCTTATTTATATACCAGCATATTCACGTGATCAAGAAGAGAAAATTTATGTACAACATAAAATAATTGAATATGGTCATTTAGTATGGGAATGGATAATAAATAAACAAGCACGAATTTATCTTGCTGGAAGTGCTAAACAAGTTCCTGAACAAATATCTGATGCATTAAAAACAGTCTTTATCAAATATGGAGATATGACAAATGAACAAGCAGAGGATTATTTACATGAAATGGAACGTACAAAACAATTTCAAAGAGAAACATGGTCATGAAAAAAAAAATTGTTTATCATCTATTTTTTTTTCTACTTTATTTGCTTGTTTTAAATAAAAAAAAGAATGAAATAAAGAAAAGATGTTTTTGTCACACATACAAAAAAAAAATGAAAATACAGGGTTTATGCAAATACAAACACAAAAGAAAAAAAAAGACTGACTGATCACGTTCACATACAAATAGGAATCTAAGGATTTGTTTGAAATAAAGACGAAAAAGAAAATAGATTCAATTTTTTTTCCTAGTTCTTCTTTTATTACTAACTTAAAAATTTTATGTTTGTTCACCAGAGATGAGTTTCGCGCACTTCAGATATTATTTGATTGGCTTTATGTAATGCCTAGCAAAAATAAGAAAACACATTGAATTTAATATAATGAAAAAAAAATCCTAGAAAACATTAAATATACTTCAAGCATTTCTTGTGCATCTTTACGTCTTTGAGCAATATGACCAGATTCATCAAGTAATTCATCATGCTCATGTACTGATGTTTTATAAAGTGATGCAACAAGTTCACTTTGTAATTGATCTTTTACGAAATTAACAAGAAAATGCATAATAGCTTTTGGTACAGTATCTTGAATATTTTTACGAACAATTAAAAAATATGAACGAATTAATTTTTCTAAATAGAAATATACATATATATATAGAATTGAAAAAGAATATATGAAATATTTACCAATAACTTCACAATCACGTTGTTCACGTGGTGAAAGTTTTCGAGCATTGACTGTTGTCTAAATAAATTGAATTTTATAAAAATAGATTTTTTAATGAGAAAATCTCACTAATTGATACAATTTGTTTGAACACATAGCATATAGAAATTCGTATCATTAAGTCTTACTTCTTAAATTAGGATCGTTTTAGTACTCATGAATCTTAAAATAGCCACTCAAACGAATGTTTTTCTTTCAAGATAATCTGTTTGCAGAAAAAAACATCCTTTACTGACAAAATCACTAAAAAATAGCCCAGTTTTTAGATATCTCATATCTTAAAAAAAATTTATCTATTTGAGTTGGAATTTTCAGAATAAAATGTCAAATGGAAATCCTTTATTCCGCTTTCTTTCGTAATATTCTTCAATATGTAGAAAACTTAATAAGCCGATTATAACTCGAATAGGAAGACGTAATGATACAAATCTTTTTTTCGATTTTTATCTACGTAATAAGATCTACTTATGAGCAAAATATGAACTCAAACGAAATGTATCAATTGGTGAAGTTCCCTTATCAGATTCTTCTACTGAAAAATTAATAAAAAACTAAGAATATCCATCTATTGATCATCATTGTAAAACTTACTCCATCACCTATAGGTGCCATTGATGATATAGTTGGAGAACTATTAACAGCATTTGACATATAAGGTGATGATTGTTCACCATTTGCTATTGATTCATTATCACTACCATCCGTTAAATGTTGTTGAATTAATACTCGACCATATGAAGTTATTTTTCCCAATGTTGAATCATCAGTATTCTATAGAAATGGGAAGAACAGAAAAAATCTTTACGTATGTATATATATTAATTTAACACTAACTCGATTTTCTTTTCCTCGAGAAGTATCACGCTGAGATCTATTTTGTGGAGGTTGTACTTGCGTTTGATTAGTTGTTGTTGTCGTTGTTGTATTATAATCACCACCAGTTAATGCTTTATGAATAAGTCCAGCTTCATGAAAATCTGGATGTTTTGTATTAATATATGCTAATTCAATACCAACTAGATTTTCAACCATTCGATTTGTTTCTGGCAAACGACGACGTAATAAATGTGTGACAACATCAACAATTTTTTCATGTAAACGAGGAAATCGAATAAATTCTTGCTAGAAAAAAATATATATTTTTTAAATTATTAAACATAAAAAAAAATACTTGAGCACCACAATGTTGTATAATTCGTTGTAATTCTTCATGTACGAGTTCAACACATCGTAAACCTGGATCTTCTAAACGTTTTATTTGTCGTTTAACAAGTAATTCAAATGAAACTTCCGGTACAAATAAAGCAGGTCTTGGACCCTAAATATAAAAAGAGAAAAATAATTTTAATTATTTCAAATTAAATCAAATAAGCAAAATTATACAGTAGCATTTCGTATTGCTGTAAGTATATCAAATGTTGTTAATGTATCTAATGGATTAATTGATTCAAGAGCACGTGCAAATGTTTCATGAAATATATAACAAATTCTTGCACCACCACATCTAAATAAATATTGAAAAAACTAATTATACATTTAATAATTATTTTTATAAATATTACGAACAATTCTGAAACTTCAATATTTTTTGCAGTGCCTTCAATTGTTGCACAATAACTTGAAGCAAATTTTGTTATTATTTGTAGTAATAATCTACCCTATAAAATAAAAATTCTAATGCAAATTCTTAATCTTTAATAGAAAAAAACAATATAACCTTATCTTCAATTGGTTCACCAAATGAATTAACAAGTGTTTGAAAATGGGATACCATTTGATTAATACGTGTTTTTAATGCTGGTAAACAATCTCGAATATGATGCATTAATAACTATTTAAATAAAATCTATACATATATATATATATTTAATAAGAATTATTTATATATACTCTATTTAATGTTTTAGCAAGAAATGGTGTTCCATTTCGACTTGCAATTGATGGATAATTCTTTTGAAGAAAAGCTGATTCATAACGAAGTGCTTCTTCAATTGGCTAGATGAAAATTAAATAATAAATAATAATTTTATATTTTAATAATCAACTTTTTTCTTATGAATATCTTCTTGACTTCGATTAACTACACCAATAATACCCAATTTAACAGGAATAATTCTTCCACATAATACATCATATGCATCAGTTCCACGATCCATTAAATCAAGTTTTGTTAAAACAGCTAAAGTTCGTCTTCCTATTAATAAAAAAGATTCTTTTCTGTTTATTTAATATTATTAAAAAAAAGGTTAACCTTCAGGATCAACTTCTTTAGCAAATTTAACAGCTTCTGATGTTGAAAAATCTACATTTGCTGGTGTTATGGCAAGTATAATAGCATTTGGATTTGATATATAATGCATAATTAAATTTCGTACTTGATTTTCAATATCAGCTGGTTGATCTTCTACAGGTACCTAAAATTATTAATAAAATTTTGTCTTTCGAAAAGAAAATAGATCAATTATGAAAGTATACTTTTGTTAAACCAGGTAAATCAATTAATGTAAGTGTAACAACTTTTGGTGAATAAATTTTTAATGTTATTGGTTCATTAGAGATATTCTATTGGAAAAAAATATATATATTACGAAAATATTTTAATATATAAAAACCTTTTTTCCACCAAGTCGATCTGTTTCTGCTTCAATTTCTTGACGAATTTCATTAAAATCTGTATAAACTTTACCTTTAACATGTGTAAATATAGCAAATTCATTTTCATCAGGCACTGATACTTAAAAATAAATATATATATTAATAAAATATTTTATTTTAATTTTAAAATAAATAACTTACTTCCTAAATTTTGACATTGCACATCTTTATCCTCGGGTGGTGTATAAACAAGTTGAAGGGTTAATGGACGCCGTGTAACTATACCAGCACCTCGTGGAAGAAAATCTCGTCCTACAAGATTTTCTAATACAGAACTTTTACCCGCACTCTAAGATCATAAATTTAGGATGATGAAATGTTTTTCAATACAAAGTCCAAAAAAATAAAGAAATCAACGAACCTGTGAACCAACAACAACTATTTGTGGTAATTGAATACTTTCAGAACCAACCGTATTGAATACATCTTGAAGTTTATTGAGAATAGGAATAAGGGCGTCCATCAATCTTAAAAGGAAATAACATTTAGGTAAATAATGACAAGAATTATTCTTTTTTTTTCTGGGATCAAAATGGTGGAGCATATATACACACACTTTCGCTTTGGTTTTAAAATGATTGGATTAAATGATAAACCAATAAAATTTCTTTTCTTTACCTCAATAATGTTTCTTCACATTAATGCATTTTATATTCGATGATTAAAGGTTATTCCTAAGCAACGATAATAGAAAAGTTTTAATTTATGATTGATTGATAACTTCTTTCTCTTCCCTTTCTTTTCTTTACTTATTCAAATGATAATAAAGATGATTTTATTTAACACATTTGCATTTATTATTCTTTTGTTTATTCCATCATCAATTATTTTTGCTCAAACAACATCATCATCTTATACAGCTTATCAAACAAGTTTTCCATATGTCACATCATGTCCAATAAAACAATATTATGATACTGCTTTATTACAATGCTCACCTTGTCCAGAAAATGCTCAACAAAAATCAGATGGTAATTTTTAGAGATATAAAAATATTTTTGCAAATGATTAGATTTATTTCAATAACGATTGAATATAAATGAAATATTTAAACTTTATCTATTTGCTAAATTTTGTATCGTTTCTTTGTCAAGAGAATAATATATGTAAAGTATATGCTGATATATAATGTAAGAGATTTTGTTCAAATAAGAATCAATCAAATTCTTTAAATTAAAATTCAGTTTTAATCATAAAACTAATATTGAATTTGTCATCTACTATTAGAGAATTACTGATGACGAATAAAACTTAGATTGATAAATTAAAATATTTAGATCAAAATTTAGCTTTTTCTTGATTTCATAATTTATATACTCATAGAGTGATACAAAATTGATTATGATCTTCGTATCTATCTTTACTATTTAGATATAACACAATGTGATTGTGATACTAATTCATATTATTATGGTGTAAATCAAGGTGGTGGTTCATTGCTTTGTTTACTATGTAATACAAGTTATGTACGTTTATAAAATTTTCTTATATGATAAATGAAATTTTTGATTTTTTTTCAAGATACGATCAAATGATGGATTTGGATGTATATCTCCAGTTAGTTCATGCAATTCAACAACAACAAATGTTGTACCTAGTAATTCATATGCTTTTTTTTAATGTCTGAAGATTATGAATAAACGAACAAAAAAATATTTCATGATTTCAGTTCAATCAAACATTGATGGTAGTCTAAATCCGTCAACTTCAAATTCTAATAGTCAACCAAGAATTGGATCTGAAACTTGTGTTACATGTCAAGATGATACATGGCCTGATCCAGATGGTCAAAGGTTGATTATAATTCTTCTATAATTTAAATATTTTACTGTTTTTTTTCCTCTTTATTAGATGTACTCCATGTGCTAGTGTCACTCCTCGAAATAGTGCACCAACAGGAACAATCTCATGTTGCACTGCTAGTACAACCGAAGTGAGTGTTTATTCAATATGATATTTTTTTAAATATTGATCTTATTAAGGATGGTATCTGTCTACGATATGTTGAAGATTCTACAATAAATTTATTTAATTATCAAAATAGATTTAGTGTATGTTTATTTCTTTGTTAAAATTATTCGAAAAAAATATATAATATCTTATTAAAATATAGAGTTCTTCGACATCATTATTTTTTCAACGTCATCTTAAAGCATCTTTTCATCTTTGTAAAGTAAGTAGAAATATTTTCTTTTAAAATGAAATACCTTTTTTTTCATATTTTTTCAGATGAATTTAAATACTACAACTGCACAATCATCTGCACGTACACTTTTATCAAATGCAACAGCATGTCAAGTTTTAGCAAATATTGCTACAATGCAATTTTATTATGGTGGTAGTGGTTATGCTTATTATAATTATGATACTTACATATGGGAATCACAAGATGTTTCATCAGTTTGGACACCTGCAGCTGTTCGGTAAATGAAAAACAAAAATAGGTCATTTCATTATTTATTTTTATGTTATATTTAGAATATCAATACCGTTTCTTACTTATCCATCGACATACTATGATGAAATAAGTAGTTCAACATATAATTGGATACCGGCAACATTTAATCAAAATGATATAGTTCAACTTAAATTAGCTAAATATTCACCTACGGGACAATTTTTAGGTTTAGTTGATGCTGTTGATGGACATATTCAATTATGTGGTGGTGCTTATACTGATGGTAAAGCTGCTTTTACATTCGGCACACAATATAAAAGATCAGTGAGTTAACGATTCTATAAGAATTTTAACGAATTGTATAATTTCACAAGATTACAAAATCTAAAGTTAACTTGATTTTAATATATATGTTGCAGTAGAAATTAAAATATATACTTAGACAATGATGATATGTGCCATATAGCATACGTTTTTTTTAGTAAAGGAAACAGAAGTACAAGAAATTATTGAATATATCAAAGAGTTTACATCTATGTATTTGAACACGATTTCTTTTTAGCAGAATTATTTGACTTAATACCATAAACAACTTGTAATTCACCAATAGTAACTAATTTAAAATGCTTATGAACCTAAAATTTAAACTGAGCTTCACTCCAACCATCTTTTAATACCAATATAATATCATTATAAACAGATTGTGTGATAACATACTTCAAACGAAATTTCTCGTTTAAAGATTCAATATGTTTATCAACTTTAGAATAAAATAGCTCCATATGGAATTATATTATAATATCTTTTCCGTTTGATAGTATTACGAGACGTTTCAATTACAAATACATTTTCTTTCTTTCTTTTTCTTCTTTCTACATATCATCATTGTCTAAGTATGTATTTTAATTTCTACTGCGACATATATATATTGTTTATAATTAGCATGAGAAGAGAGAAACAATGAAAGAAACATGTATTACAAGAGGTTTTTTTACTTGTCATGAAAATGATTTTATTTATATTCATAAAAAAA